>JAABKM020000006.1:2796749-2814174 GCA_016277805.2 Papilio aristodemus | reverse complement strand
TATATATATATATATATATATATATATAAAATTAGGTCTTTATAGGATATTTTTACCTCTTAGTTTTTTTCTAACATGAATATGAAGAATAACATTAAAATTCACGTTTCGCTTATAGTGGTAAACAGATATTAATTTCCATTTAGCTCTCTCGTCCACATTCCTCAATTCGGTAATACTATTACACTAAGGTCGAAGGAAGATCTGGAAACTTTATGAACATGTCGTGTAAACAACACGCCCACACTACAAAGCTAAAGAATTTGCCTTGCACAATGTTGCCGTAGGTTGGCAACAGAATACAAGATCTGCAGTCATAAAACATCACGACTGTACTGTTATAATGTAATAGATAGATATGATAATTAGCGGACGTATCAGGACTGTTACTGTGTAATTTATATTGTGCATTAAATATATGTATGCTGTTGGCTTATCTGAAATTAAATGTTCACTATGATCTATACGAGAAGCGTGATATACTGTGATAAATTATTTAAATTTATATTTTGCTTGTTGCAGGTAGCAATTAAGATAATAGATAAATCGCAGTTAGACGCCGGCAACCTTCAGAAGGTGTACCGTGAAGTGGACATCATGAAGAGGTTGGATCATCCACATATTATTAAGCTTTATCAGGTAAGACAGGTTCGAGTTCTTCACTATTAAATCTTTTAAAGACAAAATCAGCAATAGACATTTCAAAACGATTTATTCTTGGTTACATATTATATTTAAAATTGTATCTAAAATAATGGACATTATTAGTTTTCCTTCTAACTACATTTAGTTCATATTGATGGCTTATGACTAAAGTCCTGTTAATCATAAAATATTGGATTCAATTCCTGACCATTAAGTTTACTGTCAAACCTATGATTGATAGATCTGTGTTATATCTTTATTTGGTTACATATAATCGTTTCCTGTTCATTTATTATCCTTTAACAATGCAAGACATATATGTATGCATGTACTTATAAATGCTCATAAATCTAGATATATATGGTGACGAAATATATTCTTAAGGAATTTAAATCATTACTTCAGATGTAAATTTACATTTCTTTACTTTGAAGTATAATGTACTAGGAAGCTGGTTTTCAATTAATGTAGAAATGTTATTGTTAGTTGCAGCGAAATGTATTTTAAAATACTAAACTAAAATATTGACATGATTTTCGCTGCTTTTTTGTTTTAAAATGTACCATGACTGTGGGTAATCGAATATACGTGCAATAAAATAAAGAAAATGATTGCCTTCGTATTTCTAATGAAATAAGAACAAATAGGTATTCATTGTAATGCAAATTCAATACCATTTGGTAATAACCTAAAATCTTTATTTGCCGTTACGTGCTAACCGACAGTCGTCAGCGGAACAAATTCGCGGTAACAGTAACTGACTTAATCATACCTAGCAGTATTTCGTTGTTACGCTATTTAGATTCGCTCCGTTTGACCAACCACAGTAGTATTAACATGACATGTTTGCACACTCACCGAATCTAGGACATAACGTAATTTTATGTTATGTCTATAAAAAAAATTGTAAGCGTTATACGTCCGTAATAAAGTGGCCAGTCTAGTCATAGTGTCTTTTTAGCCTCAATATTAAATGGAACTTTATGTACTACCGTTAATCGTACTGCTTATTAAAAGCGAACTTTCTAATTACATATATGTAGAGTATGATATATAGATGCAAAGCTTCTTGTCATAGTGTTTTATATCTTTCTACGTTTGGAGAGATAACATACTTGCGACTATGATCGCATTGTTGGTAAATAAATCTTACAAATTAACTGTGTTAAATAAAATAGAGGTCACACGTAACATGTGTTGTAAATATTTTATATTAATTCTTGTTTTTGTCATACAGTTGATAATGTTTGTATTTCTGGATATAATACTAAAGGTAAATAAAATCTACTTATACAATACTTTATAAAAATATTACAAAGAATCCTATAGTTGTAACTTTGACTTTATAAAATTATTAAAATTCAGTGTAGGTATTAAATTTCTGTTATGAAATAGTTTGAATGTAAAATGACCGTAAAAGAAAAGTGAGTTATGGTTGTGTTGAAATAGAAACATAGCGTTGTAATATTATTTCTTTGAGCGCTTTAAATTTTTCGTAATCATTAGAGTCGATATTTATAGCAATTAACACAATTTCCCCAACACGCTAGTTACCAGTAATACGGAATGTCGATCACTAGAACTCGCACCAGTTTACTTGCACCATACCCTAATCGGGTAAACCGGGTAAAACTGCTTAGTTGTAAAAAAAAATAAAATAAAACATCGAGGACTCTTTTCTAATTGTAGGCTTATGTAAACTAATAAATAAGTGTATTATGTTTTGTACGTGTCATGTTTTACATAACAACAATTTGCGGTGGACTGAACCCGACTGTGCTTGCCCGCATTACTTCCTCATACAGGAAATTGTTGTTTTTATTTAACCATTTGTAATGACTTAGTGCGTTATATAACAATATACTAGCTAGTACTAGCAATGCATTCACGTACAACGACTTGGAAAAGCCTATCTATTTACATGATCTATCATCACACAGATAAATCAATTCTAATTAAAATATTCTGTTAGTAATTTGTAGATAAAAAGTTTTACAAAATAATGGTGAAAAAACCATATTCCGTCTTGGTGGATGAATACGATACGTGTATGGTATGTATGTGTTAATTAGACAGGATTCGCGGCGATGCCTTGAATTTTGCCTTATTTCATGTCTAAAGCAAAAATATGTTTTATAATAGTTTAGTACTACAATTAAAGTTAGAAAAAATAAAGAAATCTTTTCTTTATAATATAAATAAAGGTAAAACAATATATAGAAATTAAATATTTTTTTATAGAAATTTCTATTATTATCGCATAAAAAACTAAAGTAATTAATGTATAGAAAAAGTAAACAGTCGCTAGAAATTTAATTACGTTTCTACGTTATATTAATTAAGATTATTCAAGCAGTTGTTTTTTTATTCACTGTTGAATGTATTATTCTTAGTAGTGTTTGTTTTTATATAAACGACAAGAAACAGGGAGTTTGAAGGTTATGTATAAGAATTAGTGATAAATTACGGCATTCGTAAAACGTAAAAAATGGAATGTAAGATACTTCTGTTTGAACGAGGCAGAGATGAAGGATTTTCTATTCTCATTATTCGGATTCACAATAGCATTGTTTTAAATGCTATTCTTCGCCATCGTCTTATTTTGTTACCACATTTTCTGTACATGATGAGTTTAAGAATATTGAGGTTAGAATTTATGATTATTGTATTTCAAAACTATTTAGTAAGAATTGTACCATTCCTTTCCAATCCTCTCCAATACCTATATAAACAAATGAATATAATCCAGGTCAATGTGTTCAGGTACCTAGTCATGTTGGTAGTTAACAAACGATATGTTAATTTGAATCACGTCGGCGTCGCAACGTATTTACATTAGCGAGTTTCGGACCTTTGACGGCATCTGTTTGTGTCCCACTCTGAACATGGTAAACGTTAATTGATTAATCGTGTAGCGCCCTCGCAAACGAAGTACTGTCGCCCACGAAATATCTAACGAAACATGTAATTAGAAAAGTAACACAAATCGTAAATATAAAAATTTCTTTCTTTGATTTTAAAGTTTTGTTATATTATTATATTGCGAATATGTAATGTATGAGAAAAAGTTAAATCAGATTACTCTTTTCTTTGTAACTAAATGTTTAATGAATTAAAAATGTCTATAGGATTTAAGGATAATTGCTTTTCGTGATACGTGCTGTTAAAACAGTAAATAAATGACACTTGATTTTGTGACTGTACCGTCTAACCTTCTAGGTAAGTCACGTGTCCCGTGTGTACCATTATTTACGTATCTTAATTACTTGAAGATGTGACCTAGATATTTTAAATGTGAATTTTCTCGCTTAGATAATTATTTGGAGAAGAATTATGCAATTTAGGTATCTATTAAAAATCAATTTTAATTTGTTGTTTTCAAGTGCTACTTTTGCTTACACTACATAATTTTACATTTGATTGAATACGAAAATAACATATTAGTAGTGTAAATCTTTGTATATTTGGAAATTTTGTGAATAAGTGTATACACTCATTCACAAAATTTCCACACCAATCTACGTAATATTGAGACATGTTGTTACAACCAACATCTTTTATCATATGTTAGTACGTTTGTCTATGTTATCTCTTTAATAAACATTTTATGGTCCAAAAATTTTGGACTCAGGGCTCTATTTATTTACGGGAAATTGGGTTGAATTCCAAATAACCGTTATTTAGGTCCGCCCCTCAATCTAACACTACATAACACTATTAACAAAGGTCTTATGAAAAGATTTCAACATATTTATTGAACGTCAATGGATGGGGTTATGCTCAGGTACTGAATAACTAAAAGCCATTTTACTATAACCAATGAACGATAACAAAATTGTTTTCAAACAATGGATATAACTCAATGGTTCTCAATAGCATTGTAGAATTAAACAGTGAATGAACTGTACCAAGTTGTATAAACATGTGTACGTTGGAAGCGAGGCGCGTCCTTAAAACACGGGAAGGGGGAGTATGTCCGTTTGATGTTATCGTACGGTCAAACATCCGCGTTTTATGTTTTCACTGCAATGTACGCGCTGTGTTACTTTACAACGTATTGTATGACGTACATCAACATTAACACACCAGTATTATTCAAAGGTATAAGCAGAGGTACACCTATAGCCACTTCTCTCCGGGTATATCGCATGTTTTGATAGAAGTGTGCCTATCACCATAACGGGTAAAAACTTCGAACTTCAGGCTGATATCAACAATGCAGCTGAACGTGATATATGTAATTAATTGCGCCACCAAGGCAGTTTTTCATGATTAATTATTTATTGAAAATAAAACAGAATGTTTTATATATGCACAAATTTACTAAATATTTGGTAAACATATAACTGACTGTCTGTATGATCATTGGCAATGACGTAATAGGCATATAAGAAATTACATAAGAAAGGATATATAATAACATACCCGTGACAACATTGTCATCCTGGTACTGGAACAAAATAATGCTTTAGGCACATTTTCCTTTATCGATAAGGCCTACAAGCGGAAATAAACACAATTCTCATCTCGTTTCATTAATATAAAGAAGAAAAACGAGTTCAGAATATGGAACTGGTCCAATAGTTAATAGAGTACGTTGTTAAACAATGTCCGTGAACGATAACACAAACAATGAGTCACAGGCGTATTTATAATGGTTTGAAGTTTTACGACTTTGCGGTCAGTTCATCGGCGAAGTGTATTTAAACACGACAATAGAACATCCCGAACGTAATTGACCTTCGCGATGAATCGTTGTAACTAAGTAACAATGGTTTTATTTTCATTTCGGTCAAACCAAGGGGAATGCCGACTTATAAACATTAGTCATTGTTAGTTTTACGTCGATAGCCATTTAATTACCGAAGAAATTATTATAATATTTTCATATATTTGATAAAAAATTATATAGAAAAATGCTACAATTGAATATCAAACAGTTTTGTATAATCTTAAGTTATTAATAAATAGGATGTGGAATGCAAAAACAATTACTTAAATCCGATTGGTAAATTCCTAGAATAGCGTGTTCAAATAAACAAGCACTTCCGGTTTATTATATTAGTGTAAAGGATTAAATAAAATCATTTGGTTGATTTCTTAATTTTCAAATATAAACAACATATTTTAAAGTATCCCTGAAGCACACTATTATCATAGTGATAATTTTAAAGTTTTTTTTTTACAATTGGATTAAGTTTTACTGTTTACTTAAGGGCCTGACTTCATCTGTTGTTAGACCAGCTACATAATTACGCCGATTTGATTACGGAAGAATTGTTTGACCTCGTATAAAACAACTGTATGTTAACTAAGGGATTATCATTAGTTTTTTAATAACTAGGAAATGTTTGTTTCCGTTACAATAGATATTTGTTGACGTCATTTATTTGTTTATCTAAATTTTGTTTTATATGACTTCCTATTAATTTATACGAAGTGTTAACGTGTAATCAAATAGGGCGGTGTTTAACTTGTTTCTTACATAATTCACTATTTATTTTAAGTCAGCAGAAATACAATAAAATAAATGATTTAAGACTAAATGATAGTAAACAAATAAAGAAATTAGTGCGTAAGTAAAATTTTGTTAATGGTAAGAAGTATGGGTGTACATCTAACTTTGGTTTATTACATTAAGTTAAAAATTATAAAAACAATTATAACCGATGCGCTTAATTCTATAGGGCTGCGAAACGTGAGATCGGGCTTTCGAATCGAAATTGAACTATTGCGTCAAACTTATGTCACTACACAAATGAATAAAAATATTATATATGAAAAGTTAAGAGAATATAATAATTTTTTGTGCTACTTCTATAATTAGAGCGTGATATTAATCATACCAGTAACGAGGTCGTAGCACCTTGTTATTTAATACATGTTGTTTCATTTTAATACAATAATAATTAGTTCCCCAAAAATAACCTCCAAAATTGAGATTTTCGATAACATTTTAGCTCAATCATTGTCGTTGACTAAAAATATAAGACCCTTTACACACGTTCCAATTTGATTGGAACCGACCGAATTGCGGCCGGCGGCGCAATCCATTCAACATTGCTACACACGTATCAACTTGTCGGACGCATCGGCGATCCGACCGCTTCCAACCGATATTAATAATAATTATGTCAACCTAACCGCCCTCCACATGTTCCAATTTAGTCGCAGCCGGGAAATTGTATCCAACAATGTTGGTACGTCTGTAAGGGCTTTAAGAAGGATCACGCAATATTTTACCTCATCAACTAGTATAATTTATCGTGTTAGGAATCACAATTAAAAGTGTTAATAACCTAAAAATAAAACTTATAACCTTTTAAAACGCAACCTTCTGTGTTTTTGTACGAACACGATAAGCTAGTGAAAGTACATTGATTAGGGGAAGATACGAACATAAAATCAGTGGCGCTTTACGCTTTATAATTTAAACTTGGACTTATACCATTATTATATTTTGTTGACTAAAATTATTGTTGCAGTCGAACCTACATGACGAAATAAGAAAATCTAATATTGAAAATACATATATCTTTTGCTTTTTCCTTTGGGGTTTTCAAACGTGTCTTGTGGTTAAGTTACATAATATGTAAGGGTAATAAAGATAATGTTTTTATAGTCTATGCCCATCAAATGTTGCCCTCATCTCTATAAATACATTTTACATAAGTAATTTTATATATTTTTTTAATTTCTTCCAGGTCATGGAAACGAAAAACATGATCTACATTGTTTCGGAGTATGCAAGTAAAGGTGAAATATTTGGTGAGTAAATGATATATATTAATAACTAAAAAAATAACTTACGCCTGTATTCCTTGAAGGCGTAGGCATAAATACAATTTGTGCAAACACATTTCGCCGTATGTTTTTCAGTTCCATGATGTGATAGGTAGCGTGCCTATCGCCAAATCGGGCACAAATTCCAAGCTACCGCAAATGTATTTTTCCACAAAAAATATTATTGATGAGAAATAATCAATCAGAGTTGTTGGAAATTTCGCTTGAATTTTGAAAGCATTCTTTATGTCACTGAACACCCTGACATCCGTTATTCATCACGGCACGATCAATTGTTAAAAATGTTTAATTAATATCTGCGACACAGCGATCCTCTTTATAATCGTGTCTATATGAGCGAGTCATTGAAAATACCACAGAGAATAAATATAAAAAATATTATTTATTAATTATTTCTTACCATATATATGATGTCTATTTACGTGCGCTAATAATTATAACAACGTTAGAGTTCATTTAAAATGGAAGAGATTATTTAACACATATTTTTCTCATAAATATAAACGAGTAACATGTTTTTTTGAAAGACGTGTAAAAATATTATCTGCTCGTACATAAATTTCAACGTTATATTTACGTTGGGAAAATAAGATAACAAAAATACTCACAAAGCGGCTCATAGAGGTCGCGCAATATCCGATCTTGAACGATATCGAGGTGAACAAAAAAAAACTTCAATTTAGCGTAAGACAAACCAAATACTTTATTTGTGTTTGTATGTAATAAAATGTTGATGTTCATTTTCTTATCAGCAGTGTAAGAATCAAGTTAAGACGGGAGATAACTCCTATAGATATGTTTAAAGCTGAATGAGGAATGCATTTAGACGTTTAGCGTTATGTAATTAGCAACTGCCACGATCAGATCGGGTTTTTCCGCTGATGTAAAAATTGAAAATCATTATTATCGGATGTCACTGTGACAAATCGACAGTCAAATATCTCGTTTGTCTCGTATTTCTGTCTTAGTTTGTGACGTGGGTACAAATAGGTTTCGCTGATTTGATTATTCTAATACCTATTACAAGAAACTACAATTATCCTGTTTAGGGCGTCATAAGTCATTTTTATCAAAGGTGGCAAATGAGCAAGCGATTTATTTGTTGCTAAGAGTCCAGCGTAACAAATGATTTTAGCATATACACCATAACTAAAGAAGATTAAATTAGTTCATGTATTTATTTACCTTGCTATTTAATGTTACTGTCTACATAACATATATGATGTAAGTATAAAAAGTATAAAATTTCTAATAAGCGATCGAAATTAATTGTAAATATACTTTTCTATTGGTTTGAGACATAAAAAATTATATTAATTTACGACGATTTTCAGGAGCTAACTTTGAACTTAATTTTGTCACAAAATAAATTATATTATTTAGATTATTAAATTAATAAAAAAAACGAACAAAGCGGACATTATAGACTATTATTGTACCGTTTCGAAATCGATTTAGGATTTTTTTCTAAGCCGTTTTGTGTATGACGTCAACAGGCTTGGAATGACGTCACTCGTTGGATTTATCGGGGCAGCAGCGAGGGAAAGGGAGTGGGGAAAGGGCAATTTCGCACACGGCTGACTATGTTCCCGAAAACAATCGGTGCCAACACAATACCGTACTTTCCAGGGAATTTCATTAAAATATAACAAGACGCCTCGCACAAAACAGTATTTCAATCTCCTGTATGATATAACATTGAATAGGTCAAGGATTTGTTGTCTAAACTTTGAGTCGATGAAGAATGCTGATTAAATTACAATACAAACAAAAATGCAAGACTCTTTCGGTAAAGTTCAAGAAATCTGAAGTTCTATTTTTTAGTTCGTTTAAGTCTTTGATTCTTGCCTTTTCTCAATTAAAATAATACACTGACGAGTAAAATTTCAGACTAAGAGGAATATAGAGTAAAATTGGCTGTAATGTGAAATGTAAAACTTACATAATAGTTTTAGTACGCAACAACGTCGCGCTCCAGTTTTCAACTTTACAAAATGTTTACGGCTGAATTTCATCAACTAAAACGATGCAGGCAATTACACGAAATAAAATAAAATGCAAAAGTAATGGTGTAACGTAACATCCCCTCTCCTGCACAACACTCGGCTCGAAACCATTTTACATCTTTCTCTGTGGATGATTTTTACGCATGGCTTCACAGCGGATAAGCCATTGCCAGTAAGAACTTATTACATTAAAAAAAAACTAACATTCTTTTACAATCAATAGGGGTGGAGCGAGAGATGATCATTTCAGTAACCTCATGAATCAAAAACATACTCCATTACGACACATAGATATATGTCCGCATACGAAAATCGTCAATAGAGGTTGTGTTTTAAGAGATTTAGTTTTTGTGTAAAAGCTCTTGTAGATTTTTATTAAGCTGATATGTAAAGGTAGAAAAAACACAATATGTATTTGCTCGAAATTACATATATGTTTCCGTCGTCCCGGATTTGAATCTATAACACAATGCGTCAAACAGTTACATTAATCACTCGGCTCCTGGTCTCTACTAATCACTTTTGTATTATTAATTACATTCAGAATATATTTTTGTAAATAAAGTCTTTTAAAGGGTAAACGGAGGTCAGGGAACGTTAAAATAACCTTTACAAACTGAAGATCTATTTGTATTTAAAACGTCTACATGCCCGTCTACGTACTCAAAGGTCGTCCTTGTCTCTAACCCTTGCCGCGAACAATTACGATGAGACAATAATTTAAATAAAAACAAGTCTTATTAGAATTAGGTTAATTTTTTAAAAATAAAACTGAAAAAGAAAATGATTATTGTCTCTTAAGTCAATTATTTTTACAATATGTTTAAGATTTATTTTTATAATACTCTTTGATTGTCCACAGATTATATCGCGAGGTATGGTCGCATGGCCGAGCAGGCTGCTCGCCGCAAGTTCTGGCAGATCCTTTCCGCCGTGGAGTACTGTCACGAGAGGCGAATCGTGCACAGGGACCTTAAGGTGTGTTACACAGAAGTTGATTTTGTTATGTTTTTTTTTTTATCTTCAACCCTTTATGTCAAATGGAGTTTGATGTTTTACCAATTAAAATCGCTGTCTAAAACTTTATGTCGAAGCTTCGTATCTTTGAATATTGAAATATCGTTAAGAACAAAATATTAATTACTTAACGTTTATCAAATAAGTATTTATTTTACTTAAAATTAAGTAAAAGATTAGTCATTTTTGTTATTATTTCGTCGGTCATTTACTCTTGGTCATCATTTAGCTAATAGTAACTCAGATTAGTTATACAAACAAATAAACATTTACTTTAGTGACGTTTCTTCAAAAGGGGTTTCCCCTTTTGGTTGATATGTCAAGCACACATCACATTAGAGGAAAGATATTTTTATATAATTTAATTAGAACTTCTAAGAATGGGCACATGTGAATTAATAATGCACTTATGTGTATGTTTGGTTAATAAAATATACAATAGTTGGGAATTATTGAAAAGATGAATGAAGAAAGACAATAGTAAGATGCATTGGCATAGAAATTATCTGGAACATTCGCCAGGAATACAAGATTTTCGTAATCCATGTTTCTTTTTAATATGTTAGGCTTATTTTTATTTCTTTTATTCCTTACTCATATGACAGTTGCGCATTGTCAGTATAAAAGATTTTAGTTATAGTAGTGTGGTATTACTTTTTGTCCTGAATAAAGATTACGACAGTAACGTATGCTCCGAATACATACGATTAATTACTATCCGAGTAATTAAATAGGACTTGACTAACTTTGCTTCTTGTGTATAATGTTGTTATTAATGTTTTGAATAATATATCACAACATGAAATATAATTAATTACACATATTCATGATGGAAAGTAATAGGGTTTTACAATTATTTCATTGTACAATCCATGATCCATTCTGACCTTAAATATGTCACGTATAACTTATGTATTATTGGAAATTCTCTACGAGTTTTTTTTTTTAATTTAAAACCCGCAGGAATTTTGTTTGTTTGGAGTCCTAGAATCTCGTAGCGTTACAACTAGATTTGCTTACTTATCTTCATTATAAATATGTCCTACAACGTATTGTATTTGTTTGAATAGGCGGAAAATTTACTGTTGGATGCGAACATGAACATCAAAATCGCGGACTTTGGGTTTAGCAATTACTACGCGACGGGGGAGCTACTGGCTACATGGTGCGGCTCTCCGCCCTACGCCGCGCCTGAGGTCTTCGAGGGCAAAAGATATACAGGACCTGAAATTGACATATGGGTATGTTATTGCCATATCTCTTATAAAGGTATGAACTGTATGTTTTTAAAGAAAATGACAAATAAACAAGCCGGTCTTTTCTTTCCTTTTTTTTTGTAAATTATAGCCGAACCATTTGCTGTAACCCACCTACATCTCCTGCATGATATGTGATGTCATTGAAATAATATGTACGAATTCTTGGAGTTATTTCATTAATACCAAACAAATCATTGTATTTTAAGTTAGTATAATTAGTCGACCAAAATATTTACCTGTTAGAATATACAATAAGCATTTGACTGTATTCTCCGACCTCCTCGTACCTTGGGTTCAAATTGTGGTAAACACTACTAAGGAAATAATATTATTCTAGAGTCTCGGGGTGGTGCTTTACGTGCTAGTTTGCGGCGCACTGCCATTCGACGGCTCCACACTGCAGTCGCTAAGGGATCGCGTGCTCTCTGGAAGGTTTAGGATACCTTACTTCATGAGCGAAGGTGAGTACTTACACTAAGGACTTCGTTTCATTAATTCAAGTTTTTAATGTTCAAAAATAAATCAACGATCTGTTTTGATTTTCACATACCCGTCTATATACGTATATTTGAAGCTTGCTCTTTGTAAATCCCAAGCAATATTACCTGGCTTCGATCAAGTAATGATAAAGGGCTAGGTTACTAGTTGATAAGTTATCTACTATAAGAATTTGTAATACTGTTTCTGTTTTGAGTTTATAAGGAACAAGCAATTACATTCTTTCAATCTTTATATTAATGTACACGGCGTGTTTATGAGGAAATTCTTTCTATTTATAACAGGATTATTACTAATAATAAAAACCTTTCTTTATGTAAGAGCACTCAGGAAATGGGGACGCCAGAGCACGTAACTTAATTAAAATCCTTCGTTTCTAGGCAACGTACAAAAGTCTTTTTATTTATATTTTTATACTCAAGACGTAATTTTAATGTATTAAAAGAATTATACAACGAAATTAAATTTTGGACTCTAATTCATTTAAATACAAAACTTATGCTGTTATAAAGATATAACTTCCTACCAAAGATTTCATTATACCTGTATATATGTTATACGTTCAAGACAAATGAAGACTTAATATTGTCCCAATCATACAATTTCAATTTTAAATAATATCTTAAGAGCCAAGTACCAGAACCGTTGATAATAAATATGTATTTAGTTTATTTTTTATTTAATAACCTACATTAACGTAACGCATAGAATATTTATTTAATACGAATAAACTAGTCAGTGCGATGTCCTTGCGACATTGGATTAGTGTACGAGTAAAACTAATTTACCTTATCATTGCTTCGTTTCCTAGAACTGCGCGTTGGATTAACCAACTTCGTTTATTACCTCCCAGTAGCTACCTTATGTTCTGGTAGAATGATCTAGAAAGTTTTGCTACTATCGGATCGCCTATAAGTCCCATTTATTGGATCTCGTTTGCTTGAGTTTTTATTTTTATTGCGTTTATTTGACTAATCACTTGATCTATTATTTCGTCAAGGATATGAAAAAAGATGTGATGAAGGGAAGGCAAAATTGTATAAAATATCTTCTATGATAAGGAAACCATATGAATCTTTTAGATAGTTATTTAATTTATATCCAATCTTAATGTACTGATAGTACAGTAAATGGGATGCAATTTAAATTGAAAGAAAAAATATTATTTGACTTAATATTGCTGACTTTTTAATGATCAACAGTTTAATGTTATTTTTTTAACTTAATGCGTACACTTCTTTCATGTTATGTCAACGACCTATTTGCTTTGGTTTAAGTTTGCTGACAGTTTACCAACTCAATTTTTAAATTGACGAAGTATATAATCGTTCGAAGCCAGGTATAAGATAATTAATCTAAAAAAAAAACAATGAAAAATTTAATTCTGTGATCATAACCCCATAAACGTACAATATTATACAAATGTAGACTGGATCAAGAGGATTTAACACAATATTAGCATACCGTTTTGCTTTTGGAATATCATCTTTCCAAGCCATAAAGTTTGATCGATATATATTTTATGCGACGAAAATTCGCCTACAAAATGCTTATCTAAATGTATTCGATTCGAGTTAACTTATTTGAAATTCCAAGATATCGTTTATCTGGTCATTTTCATATTTTTTGAAATTTAGATATCTCCCAAGCTTGTCATCCGTCTGTCCTTTTCCCACTCAAATGGGTACAATGCGTTCTTCTTTTTCATATCCCTCTATCAACCGACATATATTACACATATCATTTTAACACAATCCATCCATACTTCTTCGGTCTTCTAACATTGTTATTTCCACGTCCATTCTCAGTCCTTTCTTCAGATATCAGCTTTGATATATTACAGCTCTGACCTGGTCGGTCCATTTTATAGATGATCTACTCTACCCTGATGCCCATTTTCGATGCAGTAAAGTTAGTGAGCCTTTGTAATTTTCATGAAACTGGCCTACAGTTTAAATTTTCATCATCGCTGAAATATTCCCGACATATCTTACATTCGACACGGCTGTGAGCGTGCAATGCTCGTGTTCTGAGCGCAATTACAAAAGATCTGTTGTTGTCGTCACATGCTCGGACGCGTTGATTGAATACTGCGAGGCAACGTGAGGTGAGGTCGTTGCTCCTGGAATGCGATTTACAACGCCAGTATTACTTCCCTACTCTTCATAACTAAATGGGCATATTGTACGGTCACAAAGGAAAATATTATTTAGAATAGAAGGTAATGGCAGAACAATAGGGCCTTAAAAGAAAATAACGAGTTTCTCAAGCTATGGCAGCTCCATATTTATCTTCTGATGATCTAAGAGTCATAGTTAACTTAGTTTGTAGTATTTACTTTGCTCATAAGCACACTAAATTAAATTTCTGTAGATCAATTCAAGTAAATACTTTACTATTTAAAGTTCAATGTTCAAAATTAATATATATTAAATGAATAATACTTTTTCATCCCTCTATTTAATCAAGTACAAGACTATATAAGAAATTAATAACTATAGAAATAATTACTGTGTTAAAAAACGTTGCAATCATAAAGGGTTTTATACAATCATGTTTCGAGGTGATTGTTGGAATTGAGGTCAAGACGCAGTTCTTAAATAAATTTTTCCTTCCTATCTATTTTCATTCACATAAAAATACGTAGGAATCCCTTGTACTAAACCGACATTTACTACAATGACATTCCAAGCATTAGTTATACAAAAATAGTTTATTGAGAAGTGTATAAATATAATTGTTTAAAGACTATAAATATAACATTGCAACGTCAGTTAAAGGTGTATATACATAAGTGTGAATAATGAATACAATAAAAATACAAAATCTCAGATAGTACCTACAGGAATACTGGCCATAAGCCGAGTAATGTGACTCTTCTGCCGAATCACGATAACTGTCCAGCGATTCTGATATAATTCGTACAAGAGAGTAAGCTAAGGGCCATTTAAAACGTGTATACCCTATTCACGAGTAGTTTGATCCAGAATAATAACTGTTAACATAAATTAGTTAACGTTTTAAAAATTATTAATAAAATTAAAAATCTGTATGGTACTTGGTTAAGAAATTGTATAATGTTGTAAATATTGAATTACAAAGTGCTATTTTTAGTTGCTTCGCTAACAAGCTTACTTTTTGAGTTAACATTTTCTGGTTGTATAAAGAGCGTGGGCCGCGGGTAAAAGTATCATCAGTGCCGAGCTTTGAGTAAACTGTGTTAACAAGTCCGATTTTGTGGAAAAACACGGACCGAACAGGCATCTGCGAAGTGAATTCTTTTAATAAAAACAAACCGGTACGTTCGAAGCGAATTCCTTTTGAATTTTCGCATTCAGACATCATTTTCGTTCTGTTTAAACCGTAAGGAATTTTAATTATTGTTTTACTGCCATCAATAAGTACACTCGTAGGAACAGTCTTCCTGTCTTTACTAAGAAAGTTAACAATTGTACTTGGTGCAATGCACATTAAGGATTATTATGTGTCATCAATCAATTCATTATCGAAATTCCTTAATGAATGTTTTCAGTACACACATTCTCTATAAACAAACAAGCGATTAATATATTTCGGTATAATGAGATTCCTGAGAGTACACGCGACATACGACACATAGTGTGGCCACGCCTTAAACGTAGTGTTAACGAGCTGGGAACATATTAAGAATTCACACATGATCTAAGGCGTAGTACTCACGTTATTTACGATGTACTCACGTCTCTACTCTTGTTATGTAGTAAAACGTTTCATATTTGTAAATTACAAACAGAGGTATTTACGAATCATTACACGTGTAGCGCTAGACATCGCATTGTTTTTTCATTTCACTAGAAATGTTTATAATTAGGTTTAATAATCAAGTTAGAAAATAAGGTTTGATATAGAGTTTTCTATTTCCTACTTTTGCATAAATTACTGAATAAGTAGTGTGATTTTTTTTTATCTTTTGACATGTGATTTAAAACTCAAACATTTTATTGACTGGTAGAAGTTTAATTGCTATGATTGCTATAGGATATAAAATATCTGTCAATTTCCACGAAAATATATTAATTTTTTTCAAAGAAAAAATATTTAAATTAATATAGTCAAAGAATATAGAAAATTTCGACGTCACAGAAATTATAATTTCATGGTAACATTTCTTTCGCATCATTGGTTAATTAGCTTCCGCGTACGATACTCTAGTTTTAATGACAGCGACCTACTTCACGGCAATAAGTAGAGTGAGTCAGAAACCTAGCGATCGTAAAAGCAATGCAATCGATATGTGTGTAATAATTTACGTCAGCGATTTGTTCAGTCGTGCATACTCCGCGCCGTGGCGTTGTGCTGACCGTGTAAACAATCCCGACCGCCCCGTCATATTTCCACACGTAGAGGCAATGGATTGCAAACAAGGAAATATTACCGATCTTTGAATTATACAATGTTCATAAAATCAGTAATAATAAAGTGGAGTATTGGTATATTTTCTTACTTGCATAGAACCTACTTGCAGTAAGCAAGCATACAGCAGCAACATAACGCAAACAAAATTCCAGTTCATATTTTAACGTTTTAATTTCGACAGTATATTTACCATTTCAAAAATTACACCTAGAATTGTGAATGATTTAGTTTACATTTAGTGTGTGTAATAATATATTCCTAGTCTGATTATAAAATAACAAAGTTCATAATCGCACGCCGACAATTTGATTCCGTGACGAGGAATTTGCACTAATTCTGATCAGTCAGGTCCTTCGTACATGAATCAACTCTGAACTGTTTATGTAACTTCCTAGCAGATATTTGTACAGCGGTCAGTTTTAACTGGTTACCTCCAGATATGCCGTCATTGAATGCTATTTACTACTGTGTAAATAAATTGTTATGTGTGTTAATTGACAGAACAAATTTAAAGTATGATTTTTTTTAACTTTAAGTACAACACAGTAAAAGTAAAAGCTACATAAAAATATTTAATATGTTTTTATTTATTTAACAAGCAGTAGTTCAAGAACCAATAAAGTAATAACTACCCCTTAAGACTATCTGACAAGAATACGAATTCATTGACACAGGTGACAGAATGTTACAATTTTAGGGACCCATACACATTCCTGCATATTACACACGATATTTTGGCTCTAAAATACTATCTAGAAGCCTGAAAATTCTCCTGTATAAGACCATACTAAGACCTATATT
>JAABKM020000006.1:2713958-2740110 GCA_016277805.2 Papilio aristodemus | reverse complement strand
TAAAACTTTATGTGATACTTTGTCAAGTTGCATACATCAATAGGCATTTCGCAAATCCACGCATCTGTTCCTGTCGGCTTATTATACGCGAAAACAAGACTATGCTTTCAAGTAATTCGCCTAAAACAGGAGGGGTCTTTTGCCTCTCACTGTACTTTTCACACGAGTGTTTGAACTTGGTTTCGCAAAACTTTTTTATCGTCGAGATTTTGTCCACTACTATAGGTTGGTAATTTGAATTTCCAGAGAAACATCTTTCAAATATACTATTATGACCTTTTAAAACATGATTTTATAAGTATAAGTGTGTTAGGTCCCAAACTTACGAGTTATCCTGTGACTATACAAAGGTAAAATGTTACTTTTTCAATAATACATATTTATGATCATTAACTGTTCTCCTTTTGCGTATTTATATTTAATATTCTTCCGTGTTAAATCCAGTTATTTTAAAAGGCGTGAGAGCTTGAAGCTATTAGAACACTAAGTTACCTACCAAGGTCTAGTCAATTAATTTTTTTACTACACATTGAATTGTAAGGTTTATGGTAATTCACGTGCCTACCTCTTTTGATTTATTTGGTAATAAACGTCATGAATCTCTCGACTTCGTGACTAAAGATAATTGCTTTGCGAAGAATCGAATTAATTTCTTCAGTTAGTGCTTTATGATACAGTTTACGTTATTTATTAGATTGCCATTTTAATAAGTATGAATAGGTCCTTTATAGTGTTTATAATGTTGCCAATTTAAGAAATTAATTAAAATAAGCCATTTCATTTCTAATTTTTATTACTTAATGAAATTGTATTTACTCAACCTGACTGAATATGCAACCCTAGAGAAGAATGCTACTAATGATTGAACTTTCTACTTTTATAATCTGATCAGTCGTTTAGGTTACAAGGGATCACACTTCAACGGACATATATTTTATTTTTAACAAGCGAAGACAAGACTTTGCTTTCAATTAATTCGCCTAAACAGGAGGGGTATTTTTACCTATTTACACATATATATTTTGTACATATATACATATATATGCATACATGTACACATACTCACGAAATAAAATATTTTTCTTAAACTTAGTTAACAAATTGAGTGGATGGAATGTGTCTGTATTTTTAATATCGGTCTAATATAGCGGAATTCAGATATTGTAATTTTAATTGTAATATTATTTTTATTCTTACAACCTTCATAAACATTACGTATATTATATGTAGACCATCTTAACTACTGTTTTATCCACAAAGGTTATATGAGGTCGTAAATAAATCTTATCTGTTTTATCAATATATTTTAGATATGTTTATCTATTGTAGCTCTCAGAAAGTAAACAGATAAACTCCTTGGTGATGTAAATATTTGGTAAATATCAAATGTCACTTTGTTTGACTTTAGCGCCAAGAAATTTTAGCAAACAAAATTTGACCCTTTTCTTCTTTTGTCATTTTTTCTTATTCTTTTTGGAATGGAATCTATGAACGACAGTCGCGGTAATATAGGTCAAAAAACATCCCAAGATCGTATTCGAGAGTTTGTTGGTAAAGTGAAAATTGTTCTGGTCGATCCATCAAAAGGATTATATCTTCTTAAAAGATGGGCTGCGGCGTTTATTACGCTATCACAAATGTTGCTTGGAATAACTAATATGATAATACTGTTTTACGTATTGAGTTTTAAGTCAAAAATACTAACTAATTTGCACATATTTATGTGCACAGTTGGGGTTAGTAATATGTATTTTTTTTTGTTTTCTGTGTTTGTGACATAGTCTATAAAAACTTGGTCCTTCGTTTATTATGTGTACACAAAAGGATTGTAATTGATTAGGGTTATGCAAGACTAGTGCTTTCATCAGTTGGTATAGCGGAACAAAGTTTTCAAATAAAAAAAATGTCTGTGAAAGATACCATTAAATTAATAATGTTATACACACATAAAATAATTTTTTTACAGTTTCAACTATGTATACCATTTGGACTATTAAGCCTGAATAGTTTCAGCGGATCCACAATTCCAATGAACAGGGGCGATAAGAAATTTGAACATGCTTTTTTGGGAACATTCGGACTTCTGTGTTGCGTATTTGGAACCATAACTGTTATGGTGGAAAGAGGCACAGATATAACATTTCATGCTGTAATTGGTGCGTTGTTTTTCTTTGTACTAGAAGGTGACAAACGAGCAAGCGGTACACCTGATGTTCAGTGATTGCTACTCATAGATATTGGCAAAAACTAATAGAGTTGCAGTTGCGTTGCCTACATTTGAATGTCAGAGGAAGGAGATCAATAAAATCTATTTAAGATTAAATTGTAAAAACTTTAATAATCATTGGAGTCATCTATCGCCCGAACAAAGTAAGTTTGGACAGAGATAAGTTTATTTTGAACTGAGGACTCCTGTATGTAGAAAATATGTAAGCAATTGTTTTATATTGTTACAGGACTTATTGCTGAAGGCTTAATCTTGTTGAGTACTATAACAGGATTATGTTCTAGCGGTCAAGGAGTATTTATAGTTTTCATAAAGTACCTTCACATTATCACTGGAGCCGTTGGTTTTGTAATTTCATCTTTATGTTTCATAACTGGTTTGTACAGGCCGTGTGTTGAAAATTGGGTTCCCTCAACGAGTATAATAAACTTCTTAGTAATATTCTGCATCGTATACACCACTGTTATAACTATGGCTTCATTAAGACGCTTTTTTAAGAAATAGATATTTTTTTCAACTTTTTTACGATTATAATACTTTTGTGTATAAAAATATAATTAAAATTTAAAATATTCTACTTATTTACAAGAGTTGTAAGGATGCAGAATGCTCTCGTGCCATCCCATAATCCAATTAATGAAAAAGAAAATTGAATTTAGGTGATATAAACATATAAAAAACGAACGATTTAATGGGTATGTTGGCGTGTCTTGTATTATATTATTTAAAACCGACAAAGAACTACTACAATTGTCAGTTGGAGTCTAAGTTTCGGCTACTAAGAAATTGAAATTGCAGAGGTACATTCAAAGGCAGACAGAGAATATAAATTGAAATATCATTTAAATTGATAGATGTCTTATGATTGGTCTGACCGGAAGGGGTTATTAGACTAAAAACAATATGAAACTATGTTAACCTTATCATTGTTGTAACTCTGCAATTAGAGCTGATTCATAATGTTATATAGTATCCAATTCTAGGCCACCGTTTGCTTATATTATTTTATCAAGAATACGTGAGACACCTTATCTGCGACTGTCGTGGAGTTATTCATTTCACTTCGACTACTAGAGATAGCAGGAGGAAAATCGTAGACTTTGAAAATACTTGGCATTGGTGAGACTAGTTAAAGAAATGTGTTTAAATTAAAACTAAGAAGAAAGTAGTAAATATTCATTCGGTTTAAGAGACACACAGACAGACAGAAAATTTACCTTATTCATTCAACGTTGCTGTTTATTATAAATATATTTTAAAAATCGTACCGTAGAAGGTCTTTTACCTTTATTGTTTTATGCTACTTCTAGTAGAGATGCAACATTTACATATCAACAACGTTGGTATGACCGTGAGTAAACAAAACGCCGCTACTATTTATTATCCGTGTATAGTCTTCGAATATGATACGAGTGATTTCCTGTTTTCATTTCGTGGATTGAAATTAACACTGAAATAAATATGGAGAGAGATAATCTTATAGACTCAACAGAAATAAATCAAAATGATCAACAAAATGTTGATGGCATTTCTCGCAGTGATCGTATAAGAACTTCTGGATATGTGCGGTTAAGTTTATGTGGTTGCTTGAACTCTGTAGCTCATATGTTGATAGGTGCTAACGTGTTTGTAGCATTATGGTTTGCGTTTAAATCAACTCCTATAAGTGCATTTCAATTACACATTGGATTAAGTGTTATTGGGGTAAGCAGGACTTCTCTTTTAATGTTTTCTAATTAATAAGTTTTTTTGAATTATTTATTTTTTTTATATTTGATCTATAATATAGAATAAGGCAATATAAGGATCATTTTGGTACTTTATTATGATTTCTGCCAACATAATGTGCAAATTTAATTTCTGTTGGGCCTTCTAAAATGGTGAAATTATAGTACTAATTTAACATTCCACCATTTCATTCCGGTGAAGCATAAATTATTGTGTTCAAATGACTATGATCGCTTAGATAACCCGGCGAAGTATTATTTGATCAATTTTTAAAATATTGCAACATGTTTACCAAAAAAGTAGTTTCACGTATATTTTAAAGTTTCTTTTTTTTAATTCTGAAAATTAGTTTTACGAAGGAGCAACGCCATCTAGTTTCCTCAAAAATAGAATCAGTTTACTTATGCTAACCGTATATTAGAAAATTGATACGAGATGGCTCCACTTTCGTTGGTTTTCCTGAGTTTTATGCAACTTATTGTTACTCATATCTATTCAATAATGATTTGGGCTAGCAAAAAGTATTTGCTGTTTTGGTAGGATGACATAACCGACGCAAGTTAGATATCTCGTGTTGCAAAGATAAGATCAGATAATACGTAGATAATATTATATAAAACACTCATATTTACAGTAAAACTAGAATTTAGTTATTATATTTCAGTACGAGGCATAAAATGATAGAATGAATGAACCCAGTGTCGATAAATTAATAATTTATCATTCTTCTTTTCAGATGTCTCTGTATGTTATCTTTTAATACATCCATCTTTCTTTAGGTCTACCTTTACCAACACATACCTCCACATTCATTTTCAAAACTTTCCTTGTTACACGCCACTCCTCTCTATAATAATAAAACTTATAGCTGCTTAATTTATCTGTTACTAGTGTTACATTCAGCTTTCCTTATTAAAAAAACCTCACACCTGTGGTCCCTGAAGGGGTCGCCAAAAGTGTAACTAGTGCACCCACATTTCGCCGTATATTTTATCGCCCCATGATGTGTTAGGTGGCGAACCTATATGGGGCACAAATTCCTAACATTCCCTATTATATTCATTATTTAACGTATTTGATATAGTTAGTTAAGTTTTGGATGTGAATGTGGTATATGCTGGTAAAAGTCTTCCAACTCAATATAAATATCATGAACAAATTGTTAATCTCTTTTACAGTACCAGTTCTTAATGGCGTATGCAATTCTTTCTTTAAACGAAGACAACATGTGGTCTTCCCAATTGCCTGTTCTATATAAAATGCGACTGCATGTGGCGTTGCAAATATCCGGTTCGTTGTTGGCAATAGCAGGCTCAATAATAATGATGATGGAGAAATCTGTTAACTTTAGGTCAATTCACGGAAAACTAGGTAAGATTTCATTACCTCATTAATACATTATCGTATCAAGATAATATCCTACGTTATTATTAGATTATACAACATGCGAGTAATTATCGATTTTTTTATCCATGAAAAATAAAAATAAAACCCAAATATACTTTTACTAACTATCTAACTCTATAACTTCAAAAAAATTAAACCTGTCAATGTACTAGAAGGAGTAGATAGGGTATCGATATCAATGAAGGATATTGTAATTCTATTTTAAATAACTACTTATTAATTGACGTTACTAGTAAAATAAGTATCATTGTATTTAAAAAATCTAATTTAAAACAAGTTTGGAGCCGAAATTTGTTATTAATTGCTTATAAAGCATGTTTAGATTTAACCAAAGATATTTTAATATGATATTCATTGTCGGGCGCAAAAAATAAAATAAATAAATATGCGCTCACGCACGTAACACAGATTAGGTTAGGCAGATATTATGGATTTCCATTTGGTATGATTCTGACACACCTCTCTCGCTTCATCTACATCCATACATCGACGAATACCCGCTCCTCGGTTACGGGTACTTCTTACATCGCCTTTCTTTAGTATGTCACTAATCTGATCGATGTAAGTCATTCTGGGACATTCCCTACCGACACTACCAATAATTTTTTTTAAATAAATTTTTTTTCAGCGTTAGCTGCTGTCATTTTGACAGGAATTAGTCTTATCAATGGAACAATCTCGTTCTTTGTAAATGGACGCGGGAATACGATAAAGATTGCGAAAATTAATCATGTACTATGCGGATCGTGTGCCTTCATGATATCATCAGCGTGCTTATGTTTTGGATATTACAAAAATTCATTTAAGGAGTGGGCTTCTGAGAGTGTAGCAATAGTTATGATTTGTTTCACCTGTGTTTATACCGCGATTGTGGTTATAAGACCTTGCAAAACATTTATAAGAAAACTTTTAAATTTATTTAAAGTTAAGATTTGTTAATTTTATTTTTTATTAATTTGTTATTCTATTGTTAATAACATAATTTATGATATGTAGTTTTAATTAATTACTTCCTCTTAAGGCTATTATTACGGTAAATATAATTCATGTACAAAAAAGTTTGAACAGTTTTATGAGTTATTTTATTTATACTTATATAAAAATAAATACCAATATTGTGCAATAATTTTCATTTAAAGTCTATAGTAAGTTTAAGTCTATATATAATTCTTCTTACTTCCATGTCTTTGATATGTATATTTGTTATCACATTAAGGTCTATAAATGTAAACAGTGTTCATAGGTTATATAGGTTGTAAACTAGATTAAATGAAACCAAACACTAGATGAAAATAATACTTTATTTTATGAGAGTGATATGATACAGTATATTTCTTGAAATTGCTTGTATAATAAAGATTATAAAATAATATATAAAAATTTTGACATATCCAATATTATTGTGTCCAATAATATTTATGTAATTGATTTTACGGTCATTTGAGATTCCTATAATTTCTTGATGTCTTTTAATGTATTAATGAATCACAATAACTAATAAATAGAAAATCAATGCTTAAGTGACACTAAATAAAAACAGCTGGGTTTTTCTGGTTGATCGAGTAATTTATGAGTGAAACTTAAGACTCAATATTAATCTTATTTCAAACGATTCTACGCTGAAAAAAATACTTTCATTTTTTCACAAATGTCAATGATTTTCTGATGAATGTCATAAATGGATTTGTTAAAATTATAAATGTGAAAGCAGCAGTAAACGCTATGATTGTATTTGTGAATTCATCTGTAGCCCAGTTTCTAAATAATTGCTTATCAAAACCATAGCAGAGACAGATGCAACTGGCGCCAAAGGCTACTATTCCAAAGCAAATGTGTGTTAATTTTGAAATAGATCCGTTAAAAATCTTCCGCCATTCAAACGCGTATAATGAAGTAAGACCGTTCAGAAGACAAGCGACTGTGAAGACCATAGCCACTAAAGCTGAAAACAAAACAATTAAAAGTAATAAATAAAACAGCGGTGATAAAAAATAACAAAATTTAAGATGTTTTGTAAATAAATTAAAAAAAGAAAATATTTGAGAATTACAAAAGTAAATGAAATCCTCAAACATTTGTAGAAGTTTTGTATTTTTCTATTTATTTATACGATAACGTTAATATTCGATATTAAATAACATTAGTAACTTAGATAGTAAGCGATATGTAAAAAATATATTCTTATGTACTTTATAGATTATTGCGTAAAATTAAGATACGTAATTATGTTCTAACCGAATTGTCCATGGTATGTATTCCAATGTACTGTTTTATCAAGGATTTTTATAAAAGAACCAGCCAGCGCGAGCCCGGAGCCAAGAATTTGTAAGATCCAGTGAGCACGGCGTTTGTCAACCAGTCTCAGATTCGCAGACCATCCGTAACCAGACAGACATAGAATAGAATGTGCCATAAGCAGTTGGTACTGAAATATGAATGATTATATATTTATTTTTAATTAAAAAAAATTAAAATATTTATGTGGTTTACTTTACGTAAAGACTAGCTTATAAAACCTCTGGAAGTGAATATTTTTAGAACTGTATTTCTAGTAATTCAAATATTTTCTACAATATCATTTCTAAAATAATATAGGTTATATGTGTATTAAAAAAAATAAAAACACTTACCCCAATAACACAAAGAACAATATGTAACGGAGTCGCACCCAAAGGCAAGCCGTTCCTAAATGAAAATAACAACGCAATTCCTACTACAACACCAATTAAAATGTTTGCTAACAAATTCAAAGTTGATTGAAAAATATTAAGATTATAATTGATTTGGACTTGTCCTGATGAGTTTATATTTTTATTTTCCCTTGTGACCCTTTCCGGGTCTGCAGAGAAATCCGATTCAACTATATTTGGTGGCATTTTGAATGTATGTTATAACTACAAACGTTACTGCTTAACTGTGTTATTGGAAAATATATGACGAATATATATTTGTTACGAAACAGATAGTATACGAGTGACTTTATCACTATCGATAGAAGGAATTCACCGAAAATATTTTTTTTGTCGCAAATGTACATTCATTAGATTAAAAAACGCGAAAAACGTTATAAAAGTGTGTAGTTTCAAAAAAATACCTTATCGAATAGAAAATAAGATTTGATTATGGATAAGTTAATCCAAAGGATGTAAATAATAATATAATTGACTTACGAAAGAATTTAATATGCGATCCTTAAATCTTTAGTCGTATTTATTTTTAAGAGTGAAAACTTCACAATAAACTCTCCATCAATAAATCATAATATGATGTTGCTTTAATGCTTATGAGCGTATTGTACTACAGTAACACTATACTACATGCTTTCAAACAATACAATATTCAAATTGTTAAGGAACGAACGAATTCGACGGTGAATTTAAGGTAAGTCTTTAGACGTTAGATACTAAAAATCTTGGAATGAAGGCCACGGATCTGTATCAGAAGTGTGGAGTCGTGATGGAGCGAATAAAGGAGGATATATAATGGATTGCGGAAGTAGGAAAGTCCAGCAGTGGACTGATAAAGGGTGATGATCTTATTAATGCTAATGCTAGATTATGATTTGCATCATAATAATCGGACAACTAGAAAAGAGTCAAGGAATCAATTTTTCATGTCACTTGAACTAAGGCCTCCAAGAATGTGCGGTCACAGCCTAATTTAGCATATTTAGTTATGATTTCTTGGAACTTATAATCTTTCAGTATATGTGACTCAAAAATTTAGTCATTTGGTAAAGTGTAGGTATGCATGGAAAGTTCGGGTTTTTAGGTTAATGATGTTGATAAGATTTATCAATATATATGAAATAAAACTATACTTCTGTTTCCTTTTTAAAATAAATATTTATTAATTATATTTTGCAACATTGATAATCAATACATTAAGGCACTTATCTAATAATTGCTATCTAAAACCAAGAACATATATTGTTTCTTATTTTTCGAGACTGGAATTTTGTTGTTCAAGTGCGTCAATTAATGCTATCAAATGTTATCAAACATAAGCTATAAAAAGAAATATATCACGATCACGGCTTACTTTTTGACGGACTCGATGAAAATGTACTTGTCTGTTTCAATTTAATATTTATTTCTTATTTGGAACAATGCTATTTGAGATTCTGTTGATTTTCGGATAACTATAGATAACAGATAATTAAATACCAATTGTTATAACACAGCTAAAAAAAAAATCCAATAAGTTTTTCTTTCACTAACTAGATGGCGCTATTTAACATCTTTATAACAAATGTTTTTTTTTTAGTTCCGGTTTGAATATTTGAATAATACAGTGATAATTGTCATCGAACGGTAATAATTAGAATTACATAGAATGAAAGATCGAGCTAATAAAAGCGTGACAAACCCTTTTCTTAAGTTGAACAAATTAAGCTAACTTGAAAGAAAGTTTGCCGTAAATTAACATTTTAGTTATCTGTTATTTATTTTTTACAACATTCGCTGCTTTTGTGAAGAATGTAATGCACGGGTTGATTATAACTATGAATGTAAAGATACCAGTGAACGCAATAAGAGTGTCAGTGAAAGGTTGTGTTGCCCACATTCTAAAGAAAAACTTATCGAATCCGTAGCAGAGACTGATACTTGAAGCGGCGAACGCAACGATTCCGAAACAAATGTGCGTTAATTTGGAGATAGTGCCGTTGAAAATTCGACGCCATTCGAAAGCGTATAATGAAGTCAAACCATTGACAAGACTGGCCACTGTGAAAACAATTGCCACCAACGCTAAAATGAAAAACAAATTATACCATAACATTAATTACGTAAGTACATAAAGTGTTAAACTGCCTCGGTGGCGCAGCTACAGTACGGCTGCTACGCTGGGGTCTCGGATTCGAATCGAGCAAAAGTTATATTTCGGCTTTTCAATTCAATATCAGCCCGGAGTTTGGAATTTGTGCACGATATAGCGATACGCTCGCCACCTATCACATCATGGGATACAAAAATATACGGTGAAATATGGGTGCACTAGTTGCACCTTCATAGAGTGTAATTTTTTTAATTTTTTGTATGTATAATATTTTTTAAATAAAATAAGCTATTTAGGTATATATTTTTGACAAGAAACTGAACGTGACAATATAATTATAATCTACGAGTCATTACAACTCTTGAAAAAAAAAAAGATATAAATTTTATCATAAGATTACATATATCACGCTTGCCACTTCATAAATTGGACATTAATGAGTTCAGCTGTACAACCTTTATCTGGTATAATGTTATATTTAATGTAAAAGTTAAAAATCATTAATTCTAACGTTCTGGATTATTTACGTAATTTTTTGTAGAAATAAAAAATAAACTTCACATAAGGAAAAAGCTTCGTAATATATATCTAGATAAAATGACGGAAAGAATTTAGTTCTGACGGGGAACCTCCAGCCCCAATTTTTTTTTGCAAATATTTGAACAAACAAAAATTAAATTATAAATTCAGTAGATTATTGAACTAACTTACCAAATTGTCCGTGGTATGTGTTCCAGTGGACACTTTTGTCAATGATCTTAATGAAATTTCCAGCCAAAGCAATTCCCGAACCCATTATTTGTAGAATCCAATGAGCGCGACGTTTGTCGACAAGCCTTAGTTTTGAAGACCAACCATTTTCAGAAAATAGACTAAGAATAGATTCTGCCATAAGCAGTTGGTGCTAAAAGAAAGAGAACTGTAACTTTAATCATTGATGGTCATATGTAGAGCATAACTAAATTTTGGTGGTAAAAAATCAAGTTTAAAAATACACGAATATAGTTCGGGACAAAGTTAAGGAGTTAGCTACTTACTACTTAAAGTTACAAATTGCTGTGATTAAATATTAATGATATCTATTTTATTGTTACTTGCTTAGCAACTAAGTAGATAAGAATTTTTAAAACAATTGAAATTTTCTTAACGAGTGTATGTAATTAAAAATTTTGAAATTTTACGCCCCAGTCAATTAAATTTGTCGAAGGTCACTTTCAAAAAAGTTACACTTCTCTAAAGTTCTTAATATTGATTTAAAGAGAGATCTACAAACATGTCTATTCGATTCGTTTAATATATAATATATTAAACTTACCCCAACAACACATAGGATTATGTGCAAAGAAGTGGCTCCCATAGGAAAACCATTCCTTAATGAAAACAACACGGAAACACCCACAACAACACCAATTAATATGTGAGCTAATAAATTTAATGTCGAATTAAAAATATACAATTTATAACTGGGTCCTCCTTGTGGTCTTTCTTGAGGTGGACTTTTATTTGCACCACCAACTTCCAGGTTGGGTGAGAAACTAGTTTCTACGATATTTGGCGGCATTTTGAATGTTTACTGTGAAGATTACAGAACAAATGACAACGACACGTGTTAAAATTGTATTTATAGTGAACAACTGAGAAGATTACTTGCGATGATTGACTTTATCTATGTAGATATAAAAGAAATCGATCAAAAATTAATTAGATGCACATCCCATAAAGTTCGCAAGATAAGATTACGAAATGGCAAAGCTAACGTAATTGATGATAAATGTTTCATTTTATTTTATTTCAAATACAATCAGTCACTTGTATTTTTAAAATGAATAGTAAAATTAGAAATAATGAAACCAAAAGTAACGTAAAAAATAATGTTGGCTAATAAATAAAGTTCTAGCTTAAATGAATAAGGTCAAGGTTTTTTCTGTCAACAAACAAACGTATGTTTTGTTATCTGTACCAGAAATCTACTGCAGCTACTTAAAATATGAGATTAACAAGTTAATTATTTAATTAACTCAACTGTTTAAGCAGTTTGGGAAAATTTATATGTGTTTATTATTGTGTTTAACTTAATTAAATAAATAAATTAAATAAAAAAAAATAAGTGATAGAAAATTTAAATATCTTAGTATTGAAACACAATCCTATATTTTTAGTTCGGATATGATAGAAATATATTGGAGTTATATTGTTACTGTTTAAGTTGATTCAAAATTTCGCGTATCGAATTCAGTTTTTTTAAAAATGAAATTTGTACGTTTTTGTGTCAATATGATTAGTAATTTAGTCTTCCAAATCAGAATTTGAATAACGAAACGCAGAAACTGATTCGTATAAGGAGTAACATTTAATGATACAATCCAGATAAAATATGGAAAATTTTAATATTAGAACCATAAAATAAATAAGTTTAATAAAGATAAAT
This sequence comes from Papilio aristodemus, assembly GCA_016277805.2. Taxonomy (NCBI): domain Eukaryota; kingdom Metazoa; phylum Arthropoda; class Insecta; order Lepidoptera; family Papilionidae; genus Papilio; species Papilio aristodemus. Next base: position 2,727,541 of record JAABKM020000006.1, on the reverse strand, counting down.
ACGGGTGGATGATAAATTTCAAACAATATAATATAAAATAGCAGGTGTAGTACAAGTCGTAACGAAACGCAATTTGCTTAACGTCGGCAAATTTCACCTTGTAACCCTAAAATTTAATTGGATCAAATTCCATTAGCACAGGTCGAAACGGGGGCCTTTAATTGTGCTGACCAAAACACCAGTTTATTGCGTGGCCCACACGTTTTTCACTTTTCTTTAATATTAATAACAGCAACATTGAAATATTTAGCAACAATGTCGAATGGTTCCTTCTTCCATTTACCATATCATTTATTGTGTGTTACACTATAGGATTGGAAGAAGTTTCTTAAAGCAGTATATCCGTCCTATAACCTTGGTATTATCAAGAGTACAATTAGGGCTAACATTACTGTATAACTAATAACATAATAACAATAAGGCTTGTTAATTTAATAATTAAAATAGATTTCTTTAATTGAGTATCGTGAAATTTAGTTTAAAATTACTTAGATGTCAGAACGAAGAATTCAATAACACAGAGACGTTTGTTAACGCACCGGTCCCGGCTTTCATTTGGCGTCTCCCCTAGGCACTTAAGTTTACATTAAAATTGTCCAAGCGCGAAATTGATCTCTTAGTGAGGGGATCGCTCGGCGAAAATATAAATTGCCACGTGACACTATTGATATTTGACTCAGACAGCTTTGCTTAACAATAAATAGTTTTATTTTTAATTCGTAGTAAAATACTGTCTGTTATAATATTATCTTTTACTCCTTTCAGACCATTTCCGATGAAATCACGCAAAGACAGTTCGAAATTGAAATAAAAATATAGACAGAAACACCTGTATAACTTATTTTCTTAGTTTTCGTAATACGTCCTGCCTGTTTAATTTTCGATTTCAAGGCACCATTCGACCAAGGCAAGATATTCTGCAAGTGGTAATAGTATGTATCAAATATCTATTACACAATATATAAAGTGCTTTATTTTATACTTATGAGTATCAAAGTAAACTAAAATGATGTAGGTACAAACGATGCCTACAAGAATCCTAGTTAACCTCTGAGAACAGACGGGACTAGAACTTCTAAAAATATATGAAGTACTGATTAATTTGTCACGAAATTAAAATTAAATTCCGAGTACTAATTAATTGAAATATTGCGGTACAATATAAATGGGGAAGATTTATTTAAGGGAGAAATTGTTTATGTTCGTATCAGCGTCTTCAATAAACCTAAATCCAACGGAAATTGTAGCACACAAAATATTACATTTTCAAACGTATATCCAGTACACTGATTTTATAAAAATGGAAGTGAAATATTTTGCTGTCGTATCTAGTTTTTAACCTTGAATTAATATTATTTTTATTGTTAAAAAAATCTCAAATGAATACTGCAAAGTGCGAGAGTTACCCGATATTTAAAATCTTGGTATAAAAACTACTAGAATACCAATACCACGTTATCTAAACAGTGAATGTTAAGGGAAATTATATATCGTTCGCAGTCACTTCCAGATTGGAATTCCATGATCGCTTCTCAAATCTTGATAGAAATGGGACGTAATCAAGGATTAATTTTCTACTTGGATTATTTTCAATCCACCGCCGTATGTGAGCTTTAGAATATATCTACAATTTAAAGGAGCTCCACCGCATTTCGGTTGATAATTTACGTTTAAGGCATATGGCATATTAATGGCATTCTATACTGTTGATACTGACTTCTTTTACATTCATACAGTGACAAATATTTCATTGTAGCACTTTCTTCATTTATACCTTTAACGTACCAAAAATCTCTTTATTTTTCTCATGTTTTGTCACAACATTCTCTTTTTATATCCAGATTAAGATAATTTATTAAAAAGAAAGCGTAGAGAAGCAATGTCTATAATACATATAAATGTTTCTAGGTACATTAGTTTTGTTTGAAATAAACGAGTTAAAAAGGATCGTTCTTGTTTCTAATGAACATATAATATTAAAAACGAATTTAGTGGAAAATTGAACGACCAAACCGTGCAATACATTTTAAAAAGATATTACTTGAAAGTGATGTATTTACAAAATAGATAACACGTATTGTTGGAAAATATTAAATTTATGTTCGCGCTCAACACACACTTGAATGAAGGCTCCTTTTCATTTTATAGCTTGTGTGTGAAGATTTACGACGGCCTTAAAATAAAATACAATTTCATACCGCACTCTGCGGCCCACATGCAGGGAATTATAAAAATCTACATAAGGAATGTGCTTGAAGATTTCATTTTCAGCTCTCGTATTTTATTAAAATGACTGTTATTGAAACAATAAAAAAGATGTACACCTGTGATGTTTTGTGGTATTACATTTACGAAAGTAAAATTATTTATACTATCGTGAGACATTACAAATATAATATATAAAAATGGCTTGGCTTACAAGTTTCAGACCTAGGTGAGTCAAGCCATTTTTATAAATTAACATTTACGCACATTAAAAAAATGTATAATACAAAAAGTAATTTATTTAACTATGTTATAAGTAATCTGTTGAAAAATCGATAAAGTTTTATCATCTCTTTACCATCAGTCACGTTCTGATTAGAATTTACTTACTCGTTGATATGTGTCATGATATTAAAGATGGGGGATATACAGAGCGCCTAAAAACAGTAGTTACATATTTTACGTCTATAAAAAGATGTAAGATAATATTCAGATATGTAACAATATTCTTAATATAAAATCTGACTGAATTAATCAATTAAAATAAATGTAGTTTATTCGACTATATTAAGTTTACAGCTTGTATAAAAGAAATGTGGATAAAAAAGTTGATTCCTTTGCAAATAATATAACTATAAGTAAATAGATCGGCGTGTAAACAATACTACAATAACGCAGTACCATCTAGGATTAAATTTTTATTACAAGGGACAACAAAGGGATGTAAAGAAATTAATGAAAGAATAAAAAGGTACATTCGAGTGTACGTTACATAATAAATAGGCAGCTCTCAGAGTGAGGCTCTAATAATTAATGCGCTTAGGGTAAAGCCGTGTAGAATGTTAGGCATCAATAGTAAACGCGAGATGCTCAGTGCCGGCGGAAATCCGAAAAGTATTTCCGCACCGTGTGCTACAGAGCGGCCCGTATTAACTTACATGTGCCCTTCTCACTTTGATACAGGATGAAGGATTTTTCCACAATTTTAATAATATGAAATTGAGATGTGTAAGTTTGAACACACTTGTGATTGTTATCAACTTTTGTTATAAGTACATAAATACTTCAAGACTGTCTATTTATTTTAATGGCATGCAATAATTGCTTAGCTTATATCCACTGCATTTAGAATGAAACAAATTTGGTGAATAGCCTATAGAAATTGTTTTCCTTATACCTATCAATAACAAGATAATAATAACCTGATAATTTACACGTTTTGTTGCTTATTAAGTTTTAGTTCAAAATAATTGAAGACATATTCGATCAGCATGTATCATATCGCTTTGAACTAGAAATGTATCCCGCAGGGCTCACGAGGGTGATTCACTCTCCGATTATTCTATATTATTAAAACGATAATAGGGTAAGGCATTACAGCGCGTTATGAGTTAATTTTAGCTGTAGTATGCAATGTATGGGATTGTAAGATATTAAATGTTATCTAATTATAGTTAGTTCATATATGAAATGTACAATACATATTACAAGCTATGGATCAAGCTGTAAAATTTGTGATTTTAGGAAAGTTTACGTTCTAGTAGGATTTTGAATCTTTGCGCTAAATTCAGCTCAAAACACATTAAAAGAGTTCTCTTGTACAAACTCGTCGTTTGAGAATAGACACATTCAAAGATTAATTTAAAAATGAAATTCCACATTTGATCCGAATCGTTAGAACCGATTGTGATGTTGCCAAATTGTTTGTATAAGACACATGCATAATAATAAAAATTTAATTTAACAAATAATATCAGTTTATATTAACTTCAATATGTTATTGGAATTGGAACTCACAAAATAGTTCCAATAATGATTGTGGTAGAGTTGAGCTATAAAATTATAAGTTTCAGACTAGACTGGTCAACAGTTGGCGCTAGTTCGTAGCTTTCAACACGGCGCTGGTCAGATGGAAACTTCAAAATTAATTTCGAAGTTTGATCGAAAAATGTTTTCTACGTCGTCGTAAGTCCCCCGACTTAGGGGATCGCCAATCCAATAAAGTGTATGGTACGTTCCAACATGATAACATTACTTAAAATATTTTATGTTGTACAGATAGATTTTTCGTCGTGTATGATATGTTTTGGAGAAGATAATTATTCTAATATAATTAATTAAGGTCATGAATATTACACGTTAATTACTAGTTTAAAATACCGACATATTAAGCGCAAAATGATTATTTTTTTATTGCTTATGGTTCGTCGTACTTACGTTTTGTACATATATAGTATAAGATAGTAAAGAAATTTTTATGACTTTTTCCTGGGAACTTAAATCGCTTATGAAATTTTTTGTAATAAATGTCGATTTTCGACTTTTTCCATACAGTTTGCTTCAAACAAATAAACAAAATGTATTTTTAGTACAGTAACACATATCGAGTAATCGTTGTAAAATATGATTAATTACGCATTGCAAAGATATTCGAAAGACTTGAGCCAGCCTTCGTATCGTCTGGAATGTTGTGATTATAATGTAATCCTCAATAAGTCGTTAATGTGTCAGTTGTTATCAATATAGGTATTTACTTAAGTACTGAAAAGAAAAACATAGTAATTAAGATATATCTCACGCCTGTATTCCCTGAAGGGGTAGGCAGAGTTGCAAATAGTGCATCCACATTTCGCCATATGTTTATCCGTCCTATAATGTGATAGGGGGCGAGTCTATCGCCATATCAGGCACAAATTCAAAACTCCATAGTAATTAAGATCAGTAATGTAAAATGAACGATTAATATGAAAATATTTAAAATGTGATAACTTGAAACCAAGAAAGACTTATTCTCTTACTAGATCCAAATCTCTTGTAGATTAAATAATATTTTACTTAATTTTTTTGTTATTTTATGTGATGTTTAAAACAATTGAATTCTAATTAAGTTAATCGGGGTTTTGTTTTACTAACTAGTTTTAATGGCTGAAAACTATTTTATTATATTGCCCACATATTAAGTTCACAAGTTTCTTTAAGTTGCACTTCGCAAACTTTAGATTCCTTTATAGAAGCTTAATTAATTAAAATATTTTACTTTAGAAATTTTAAGACATAAGTTAAAGTTTAGCAAAATAAAATCGACTGAATGTATGAATTTTTATTGTTAAACTAACGATCATTTCAGAAGCGGAGGATTAAGCCGGTCCTCACAACACGAACTGGCTTGCAGTGTAGCCTTTTTCTTCCATATTTAATGTTATTTTCTTTTTATTTTATTCGATACAATAGAATAAATTCAGTTAGATCTTACAATGATCAGACATAGATCATAAAAGGCTTTATTTAACATTACCATATCTTTAATAAAGATATTTATTTATTGAACTGAATATACGATTGTCGATTTAATTGTGCCTTGGGGCGTTTGCGATATCGTGATTATAAATTAACAATGAATTATTATGTTTGACACGATTATCAAACCTATTATATAATGATACTCGTTTGTACTACATCGATGTTCAAAAACTGATAATGTTTTTGGTATCGTATTTATTTTGTCTTTTCTATTTTTATTTCAAACTTCTTTAAGTATATCCTAGTGAGGGTAAAATATCGAGGGGAATTAAACATAACATTTTATTTAAATTCCAGATCTATATTTGATAAGTGATAAAATACAATATAGACTTTTTTACATGGCTGTTTATTCTCCCTTAAAGACATTTGAATATTTCAAGGAGGCAGAAGACCTTGAAAAATTTGGCCAAAAAAAAATTAGTTTCAGTATTTCAGCGGTCATGTTTTTCTTAATTAAGTCTTTCGTACAATTAGCCCTACTTCGACTGATATATTCCTCAACATTCATACTTTAGACTCTCCTTGTCGCATACAAGTCTTCATCTCTTCCTCATTTTTGATTTAAAAATGAGATATTTCTTTTCGTTAATATTTATAGAAGTTAATTCAAATTCAGAGTTCATTAGGAGTTAACTGAATATATTAATATTCGATGAACATGTGATTTACAAAACACGGTATAATTTTCGTCGAGATAATTTCGTTGTTTCGTTGGAAGCTTTGTTTCGTATCGCAAATGCCAGGTGGCGACAATTTCAAAGTTTTCAATAGAGGCTTGTCCCTAATTAATTCTTGCTTGTAATTCTCCTGGATTCTATTCATTTAAAATGTTTCCTCGCTCGCAACGTACGGCGGTAACTCATTAAAATTTTTAAAATGAACTCTGTTTTGTCAACTTTATTTCAAATTCTGAAACTTACACAACACCGAAAAGATATATGTTTATTGAAGAGCTCATGGAAGAGCAGGAATTAAAATTCCGCTTTATGTATTTTTTGTTCCTACGTATTATCAGGTATATTTCTTGCGCACCAGGAATTTTACTACTTACCGATAGTTTTATTTCTTTAACTTCAATCTACGAAAGAGGAAGATTATAACGGAACAATACCAATCATAATTTATTCCAAAATCTTAGTCCAAATTTAATGTTTAGTTTCTCTTTCAGAATCAATTTCTCGGCCACTTGTTGCCACTTCCCACGCGAGCGATCTGCATACATTTGCAGGCTCTTTCATTCCAGTACTTAGCATAAAACAAGCCCCGACACCGAGTCATTATGCAGTCTCGGATTTCGAACTACAGCGGCATAAATTTACGCCATTATCAAAATATAGTGTATGAAGTAAACCGAAGTAGATTTAACCAGTTTAAGGGTCATTAACACATGCAACGATTATTGTTCGGTCACATCGCGTTTCCACTCGAGCGATGTGAGGGGTTAACCAACTTATGCAATGTGACAGCGGACGAATAAAATAGAAATTTAATTTTACTAAAATATCGAGATTTGCATACCGCTAAAACTTTAAATATGTGAGTTTAGTGAATGGAATGAAAATAAGAACGGAATATAAATTGTGATTTACTGAAGTAGCTTTCACAGATTTAGAAATGGCTTCTAATGATGAATTATAAAGTAGTTTTTATTTCAATTACGGTATAGTAGAAATATATCATATAAAGTTTTTTTTTAATCTAGAAAAACATTAGGGTATGTTATTCCCTAATTAAACTAACAAAACATTCTGTCCGCATTAAATTAATAATTATTCCAAAAATTATCAAATCTACAGAATTGTCATAATCAAGATATCGTGTGAGTAATTCATGAGTTCAATACATGTAAGGAAGTCGATTGACGATCCGTTTTAATAATAATATAATCGCTGATAGTGTTATTTGCAATAACTATGTATTAATTGTAAATGAATTTCCAATGTTATTTGTGTTATTTTTAATTTTTATAATTCAGCGATAGCAATCATACTTTTTTCCTTTTATTTCGACTATAAAATGAATTCCCGAAATATGTCTGGATTTAATATACAACTTTAAGAACAATTCCGAATTCATAATAAAGTATAGACTAGCACTTTTTGGACTGGGTTAGGTTAGACATAATGAAAAACAACCTTTGAAATAGCACAGCTATTTAAATTGAGAAATCAGGTGATGAGGTAATATAAATTCGACTAACTTAAGATATTTCTTTCTTAAAAACAAATCGCTGACAAAATAGGTTTTTGGTTATTTGTATGTACCTCTGTACGATTTTATAAAATGACAGATAACAATTAGTTCGTTTGATAATCAGAAAACTAGAGCATTTTGATATCTGTATTTTTATCGTTTACTTGTGTACCTATGTATTATCTAATCTAGTGCTAATTTCCTTATAATATTAACGACATATTGAACACAATTTTGTATTTTTTTTTATATTTTGGAGTTGCATATCGATTGGGGACAGAAGTATTGAATACGACTGATTTTTACGCTCAAACACTAAATATGTGTGTGCAATGGAATACTAGAGGAAGTAGAAAGTTATTACTAATAATTTAAAAAAAAATTAAAAACTTTTTTCAATCAATCTGCTCTGAAACTAACTATATTTTTCTGACTGTCGTTATCAGGAATTTAGTCGATGTTTTACAGAAAAAATTGACAAATGAATATGCCGGCAATCAGATGTTTTAAGATTAAAGTAGGGACATTTAAATAGGGATTGTATTCAGTATTGATTTATCAAACAAAACAATAAATCAAAATTTTCTTAAATTTATAATCGAGAGTCAAATGTGTTCATTTAAAACCAAAGTATTGCTTTGTGGAATGTTCATACATTTTACATCTTTACTCATTTTTACGATAATCCTTATGGATTATCGTAAAAATGAGTAAAGATGTTTATCTATAAACTATTAATGACGCCGGAGATATCATTTTAGCAGTTTCATGGCGATACGATCGTTCGATTTATGTTTCCATTGTCTCAATACGAACAGCTATTCTCATTAACGTCTTTGTATTGAAGTTTACGAATGCGCTTTAAATGCCTTGGATTCGTATACGTTTATACTATTTCTGATACACCCATTGTTAGTTTAAAGAGTGAAAAAAGTAATCAACCACATTGAGACAAATATATTTATATATATCTTTTTTAATCTAAGATTGTCCAGCAGCATTTATTTTTAATTATATTGCCATCCTTTTTAACATAACCCCTGCATACTTAACGTATGCTAATATTCAATGTGAAACTGTTAGAACTATTTTAGTTTTATTGTAGTACATAATTTTGAGTGCGCTCTACTCGGCTCTAATGTCAGTTATATCGACTGGTGAACATTTTGCTGATTTGAATATTGCCCTGAAAAAAATCTTATCAAAAACTAAATTGATCTTTATACCTCAAAGAAGACTCATCTTCAAGTAGTATGTTATCTCGTGCACTGTTACTCCACTTACACCACGTAGTAGTTATCTATTCACATCTTTTGACAAGCTTATGTCTATATTTATCTTAAATGACAGTAACCTCTGATTAGCGATATATGTATATATATATACCAAATATATACCAAAACTTGCGTTTAAATAAATACGAGTATAAGAAAATAATAACGAAAACATATTAGAGATCGTAGGCTTATCCATCATAATTGATGACAGGCGGAAGATAGCTCCAAAGTTATTACGTCATATAACGTTCTAATGACGTCATAACTGCATTGCCCTCCGGCGCTCCACTACCAACGCCAGTGACAGCAATGAATGCAACGTAATTTACCAGCTGAGCTCGCTAAAGCGACACATTCTGGATTAACCCCGCTCTTCACGAAACTGAACATAATAATTCCTGGGGAAAGGGAAAAGTTTAAGAAGCATCTCTTGGTGTGAATAAATATTGTTGTATACAATGATATTACAAAAAGCCGAAATGTAGCGCGCGCGGTGTGAATACTCGAAAGCGTCCCAATAGAAACGTTTTCTTGTCAGTGACTGGAACATTTTTGACCTATGATTTTGTATACGTATATTTATTATTTATCTATTACATAAAATCGACCGTCGAACAAAATTATCATTGCTATATGAACTTCTACTCTATATAAAATTCTCTATACAATCGTGTCAAATGTAATAAAATATGAATAAAATAATAATCACAAAAGCTAACTCGCTATGCCATCTATATTATCCTAGATAAAATAAACATTATGACATTCGTTTTATAAATTGTGTACTCTTATTTTCTTTATATTACAAACCTTTTGACGTAATGAATGTTGGCCGACATGCAGCTATAAATCTGCCGGAGTTCGCTTTCATGAATCGTTCATGTGAAATGCATGTTATACAATTACGTGGTGCACTGAATATGTACTGAATAATACTATGAAAAATGATGTTCGAGTAAGTATACTTGATTAATAATTCATAATCTGTCTAGTTAGAAACTGATCGATACAAGTCCTGGGACGTCCAACACTATCACTTTGTTTTGAGGCATATTTTAAATGTGTGAAATTTTTCTCCCTCGGTGGCGCAGTACGGCCGCAACGCTCGAGGTCTCAGGTCCGAATCTTGGGTCGGGAAAAATTATGTTGAGTTTTTTCAACTGCCTCAGTGGTGCAGTAGTATCACGTATTACGTATACAGTACCGCTGTAACGCTGGATTTCCGGGTTCGATTCCTGTGTCGGGCAAAAGTGATTATTTGGGTTTTTTCTAATCAATATCAGCTCGAAGTTTGGAATTTGTGTCTGTCCGATATGGCAATAGGCTTGCCTCCTATCACATCATGGGTTGGAAGAACATACGGCGAAATGTGGGCGCCCTAGTTACACTTCTGCCTAGCCCTTCGGGGAATAGAGGCGTGGGGTATGTTTTTTTTAATTTCCTATTACTTAAACCAACATATCCACCAATTTTATTAAACCACCAATCATGAAGTAAAAATATCTTTGTTCGACTAAAAGTTTTCCCTTCATATAAATTGTGCCCTCTTCCATCGCTGTAATTGTAGAAAGGTCGAGATAGCTACGGAGTTATGTCGTCACATAACGTGCTAATGACGTCATAACTGCATTGCCCCGCAGCCCCGAGACAAGCGCAGGTGACTTTAATGAATGCAACGCGGATTAATATTCTGAACCTGTTGAAACATTTTAACATTGATTACACTTGTATCTAACAAGTTATTATTATTATTATTATTATTACATTCTATGAATTCCTACATTCTATAAGATAGCTAGATTTTTTATTCCTAAAACGATTGAATACTTTTAAAATAGTGTAATTATTCCTTCAATTAAATGTAAATGCAACGTAAACTGAGTGCCGTAGTTGGCGCTATTTGGCGCAATAAACGTCAAGCGTCAGGTGCGACCGCTATAAATCCAGTGCGGTTGACCCGCCTTCATGAATCACTCTCGTGAATTGCACGTTGTACTAGTACGTGCCGCGCACAAAGCGAACTGTTAAGACATTGCCAGATTTCAATAAAGACGCCTTAAAGAAAATCATATTAATGTCCTATTTTCGTAAATTTATATCGTAAAAATGAGTGGTAATTTCATGATCATGGACGTGAGCACAATATATCTTCTTATCAGATATAGATTAAAAGAAATTTGCAGCCAAGTACGTATTAAAACTTAAAAAACTTCCTGGTCATCGCATGTTTTTTATGATTTTATGTCCTTTGTTATTTTATAATATTCTGACAGCCCTCGACTTCACTCGGATTGATATATAAAATAAATGTGTGAACCTTGGTTACTTTCCTACAGCTCTTTTATTGACCTAAGAATTTTTAAATCGCTTCATTAGTATTTATTAAATTCGAAACAACTAAAATAAACCTTTTCTCTTTATATAAGCATTCATTTGTGATTGCATGTACACAATATAATTGTTTTAAAAGTAAATCATGATGCAATAAATTTGTATGCACATTTAATTGATGCGTTCACAAGTGCATCTGACGTAGTCGACCTTACTTCATAATTGGGCCTCAATAAGTGGTACATTCGTTAACGAGGTCCGTGCACATGCCAAAATACGAGAACTTTATAAAGTATTACGTGTATGTAGGCATTGCCGTCGTTAGTTATGAGTATGTATTTGTTTTTAATTTATTCTGATTGTTCAAACTCTTTAATACGTCAATGGATTCGGGTACTACATATGTATATGTATTTATACCACCATTATGTACACTCTATATGACGGTACATGTTACAATATTTCAGTTTGAAAGACATAAAGCTAGGAATTACTTGGTCGATGAAAACTTAAGCGTGGTAGAGCTAGTAGCAATAGCTTTTGAATCAAAGAGTTGACTTTTTGAGGTGCCTCTACGACTTGCGAAGGTTGGCTGTCAGTTTTCCATACTCCTCGCTGTCTCTTGCTAGGCGGTTGGGCGGCACTCGCAATTTTGGTCCACTCTCTGATGTTACGTAGAGCAGACACAAATGAAAAAATAATGTGATATTTCCTGCTTCACACCTTATAGCATATCAGTGTGGAGTAGACGTATTTTTATTTGTTGACTTTATCTTTTGTGTGTATCTTTATTTTTCACAAACCTTTTGGGAAAGGAAAAAAGTAGATGCATATTCGCCAAAATATATGTAAAGTTGGATTCTAAATTAAAAAAAATCTGTAGATGAATTGTGTTATTTTTTGCAATAATTTACTTTATTTATAACCAGATCATTTCGCTTTAAAGATTATATCCTTGTAGTTAACTTTCTTGAACAAAGAAAACGTACAAAAAGTTTTTGTATTTTTTTTTCGTTACATTTATGATTTCTGTTCTTATCTCACAAGGACAAACCCTAAAGCGTTTGGAAGATTAATAGGAACATTTATCAAAGTTTTGTTTTGTGCCTTAAGACTATGGAGTATAATAGAAACATGACATTCAAAGGAAAAATGTTTCTTTTAATAATTTCCTTTTGAAAGGACTTCTTTTTTTGTATTTGTAAGCTTTACGCAAGTTTGTAAGTGATAGAAGCTAAAAATTATCGCAAATGTAACGCTCACAAATTCATTGTATGTAAGTCACCAGTAAACAAGTTTCAAGTGAGGATGAAGAGAAATTTTGAGGAATCGTTACTTTTTGCCAATAGTAGAATTATTGCAGTTAGTTTTAAAAAAAGGACACTCTGTCGGCCATTAAAAACATGCAATTCTTACACAAATTTACACAATTATATTCTTTGAAATATTAACAACAACATTCATTATGAATCTTACAAACAATATAAAATTGAGTCTTTTTAGAAGACTTCTTTATCTTTAAAAAAAATAATTAGTCAATTTCGAACGAAACAATGAACTTAGTTTTGGGATATATATTAATTTATCGTGTTTGTCTTAGAAATTTCACAGTACGTTAAGAATGTTTAAATTCGATTCCTAATTGGGCTTTAGTGTGCTCGCTAACTAAGTCACCGCGCGCGCCAACACGTACAAGTAATTTTATTTGAATGTTACATACAGCTGCGGGTAGTGCAATTAAGAAAACGATGAAAACGAACTGTTTATACCAAGACTACATTCTAAAATAAAGAATTCGTCCTAGTTTATTTTTATGTATATTAATTACTTATTTTAAAATGAATATTTCTTTGTTGGGCAAGTAAGTACGTGTGTATTTATATCTGTTTCATTCTGACCTATAACCTAAAAGGTTTGATGTTTTGACAAGTTACTCGCATGTATCTTTTCATTCGTATTATTCCCTATAGTATCATTATACGACGCTTTTAATTATAGTTTTTTTCATTAAGAGATGATAAGATTAAACCTATATATATACTGCATAGTGTTATGAGCTTACATTTACATAAGAACCGATGTGGGAATGTTGCAACCGATTTCGAACGTTCAAATAGCAACCGATTATTGCGTGAAAGGCATTAAATTGCTTCCCGTACAAATTGTCGCACACACGAGATAAACCTAACCACTCTCGTAATGTTACCGGTAAAGTTATGTCTCGCGGCTATTATAATTATGATCCTATGGACATAGTTTCAAAGTAAATACAGA
>JAABKM020000006.1:2627121-2648186 GCA_016277805.2 Papilio aristodemus | reverse complement strand
TAATTAAACAGCTTAAGAAATTAATAGTATACAGTCTACGAAAACTAAACGATCGGATCGAATCCACTATCGATGTATAATTAACATAGAGTCCATTAAGTTATCTCAACTTTTACTGAAATCATTTTGTGAGTGTTAGTAAGTTTACTTAGGGTTAATAAAACAATACATCCAGAAATCTAAGTATAATCTTATTGTTGATTATAATTTTTTTTTAAACCATAAGGAATTATAAAGAAATCTATCGTAAACTCTACTGACCTTTACGTCCTCCACAGGTGAGGGTAAACTAAAAATCCTTGGTAATTCGGCAACATTGTTCAATCAAGCGCCGACATCACTCAATAGATGTTTCATCAATTTTACTCAGTAAATCGTTCAATCTTGTATAAAATTCATGGGGTGTAGCTCTGAGTAGAATGATAAATAAGTCAGAGGTTCGCCCGAATATTCTCATTTAATACGTGACTTGTTTTGTGAAAGTATCCCGTGATATGAGTAAAACGATAGATGGAAATTCCTAAACGTTATCTGTCATACATTTTTATTCGCGCGGATTAATGTCCCCGTTTCATATCGATTTTTCAGAACAGACGAAACTATAACATGTAGTGAAGCCCTGAGGTCTTAGTCTATATAAATAAAAATGTCTTTGTCGGTCTGTACTTGATAGATTCAAAAACCAGAGATCCAATCGCCGTGAAAATTTGAAAAATTATTAAGTGTCTCCCCGGGAAGTTTTTGAATTTTTTTTATTTTTCGTTTTTTTTTTTTATGTTATACTGCTTTTTTGTTCAAACGCTGCATCGTGTATAGCTAGTTTCTTTTAAAATTGTAGACCTACATAAATGACAAGTCTAAATTTAAGTGTTAAGTATTTGTTTGTATTGAATGAATACTTAAAATAGAATAAATATGTAGGCGGGAAAGACAATTTCAATCAAAAGTAAAAAAAATAGCAATTTAATTATTACGCTTTCCAGATTTCACGAATCCCGTACAGCGTCATGCAATATGTTGGCAAGCCGGCCGGGGCGATACCGGATGTGCCGACTTACATCCGTTTCCCGAAAATGGCAGCAGCGCTAACGTCAGTTATATTGTTCTCCTAAAAATGGATTTTTGATGACGTAAATATTGTCTTTCAACATATTCCTCACATAACCTGACAAGTCAAACTGACTTGTATTTTTAATTGCAAACGGAGGAATGTTGTACGTTAGTGTATTCGTCTGTATTGTACTTGTTAACCGATTTAGTATAGACCGATTTTTTTTAAATTGATGTAATGGAATTTTTGGCTGTTATTTGTAAAGTTTTATCACACTTTTAAAGGTTATTAGCCAATTTCGTTTTATTTACTTATAGGCTTTCTTTGTATGTGCAGTATTTTTTAATTTAACTTTAATATAGTAGTCTTGAACGGAAATTAATCAATATTCTTATGTTTACATTCTAGTAATATATTATATGCTTTAGTGTATTGCGAAAATGCAATAAATTAAAATTCATTATTAATAGGTGTAGAAATGTAATTTTCCTTAATATATCCTTTCTGCAAGATCTGAAACACTTCGTATAATATATTGAAAGTCCCTTGATGGTTGGACACTTCGATACGGATTTAATTAAAGCGGCCAGCGAAATGAATTTGGTGGTCAGGCTCTGCTCTGGTCTAAGTTTAAATTGAGTTATATAAACTTGCTTATATTTATTACGTTTAAACATGCAGAAGAAAAAAGAACACAAGTAGTCTTAAGAAAGGTACTGAATGATTGTTAATGGTTACACATAAACAGTATAGCTGCGTAAAGATACAATTGGAAAAGCTAATAGCACAATTGAATTAGATCTAACAGGAGATTTTCAATAACTTTCAGTTTTCAATACAAATATACTACTTTTTTTTAAAATTAATGACCGAATTCGATGAATACCTTGCAAATCGTAAATAAGCTCCGTACTGTAAATGATCTAAAAACTTCGCTCAAGTTAAATAAGGACTTTTAGTTTTTAACTTTAAATCAAGTAGTACATTTTTAAGAGAGCAACTAATCCGAACGCGGCGGCCGCCCCGGGCTACTCCAATCACTGCCATTACCCGCCGCTGCCGACCGCAGCCGTTGCTGCAATTGATTTTTATCGTGACAACATTATTACTAAAATTCTTCGATAAATGCTTCGCTTCAACGATTCTTAACCAGTTATTACTGGTATTTATTTACGTTTCTACTTCACAGAATCCCGCACGTAAAGTAACACATTTGTTTCCAATATCAATGAATTAAGAATAAAATATTTTTACATGGTATTCGTGTAACCTTTACTATTGCATGTAAAAAAATTAGCGTATATTTCTATTGAATCGATATAAATTTTACTATTTCTTCAAAACTAAAGCCTGAATGAAGATAATTTCGTAATTACAGGGACAGTTTAATTATTATGATGGTCGTATCGATAATTAAGTGTGAATTTCTTGTGGTCGTTTGTTGAATAAAATAAATTGGTGTAAGGAGATTTTAATGATGTAATTTCGTATTGATTTTTTTGTCATGTTGTATGTCCAGCATCAATCATATTTTTTTTTCGAACACGAACCTGCACGCCAGAGAAAATGAATTATACACTAAATACCCGCGGTCCTCTGCAAAAAATGTGTGAAAAATTACCTCGATTAAATATAATGATGCAATGACGTAATTTCGTACCACTTTCGGTAGTTGCGATCTCATCTTTAATGGACTTCTTTAATGCATTAACAACCGCCGTCTTTAGCCCTACTAGCTTTTTATCTCATTTTACTGTCGTCCCGGCCATAAAGAATGAAATAATTTTAAAAGCTAACCTCATCCGAAAGCATAATTGCTAATAAAACGTACCCGCAGCTATAATCGGAGCGTAAAATATCTCGTGTTGAACCTAATTATCCTCGAGTGAACCGGATTCGAGACAGAAGCAATACTAATATACATGTGAGAGGTATGATCAAAGCGCCGCCTTTTAAGCTTCACGAATAAATATTGAACTTTAGTAATTATCATAAGAGGACGTCAGCGAGTTAGTCGGCGCGCCCATTACCGAATCGCCGTCATTAAAGTCCGCGCCGAGATAAGCCGTTGCCTAAGTAAATACCACCCACGGCGGCCGCACTACAGGTCGTACTACAGGCCCACGAACAGGAATCCTACGGCTGCTAAAACATCTTGAGAACGAGCCTTATCTCGGCATCGCCGACGGATGCATATTAGCTTTAAGCGGTGTTTAGTTATAATTTTATTTCATATTAAACCTTGTAAACTCCAGTCATGTTTATAGCCTAGATGGTTGCGGTTAAACGATATCGACTCGGTAGATTACTGCGTATTACAAGGTGAAAGATAAGAAAAAGTAATGTGCGAAAGTTTGATCGTAAATTTGAACAGAAACGTCTGGCTTCGACTTGCCGACGATCGAAACTGTCAAGATTATCCTCACTTCGACAGCTCAGACGAACTTTTTCATTCCAACTTTGTTATGTAATAATCTTTACGCAGATCGATAGAATGATATAGTGTTCATATAATTATTTTTTCTAATAAATATAAGGACACGTATTAATGTGACTCATACATTATACGTTATCTTCGCATGACATCTTTAAACTACGGGACATTACGGAGCGATGCAAGACCAACAATGCGGAACGTAAACGAAATAAATGTACATATTTCTTAATATGAATCCTGTTAAAGAGTCCTAAACTTGATCATATTAATGTTTCTTTAATAAAATGTAATTGCTTTAACTAGCGATACGCTCCAGCTTCTCACGTGATATTCTCGGGTTTTCTCTACTAAAATATCAATGTTTGTTGGGGTCCCGGGTTCGATTCCCGGGTCGGGAATAATGATACTGGGTTTTTTCAACTTGATATCAGCCCGGAATTTGGAATTTGCTCCCGATATAGCAATAGGCTTGCCCCCTATCACATTATGGGACGGAAAAACATATGGCGAAATGTGTTTGCATTACTTGCACCTCTGCCTACGCCTTCGGGGAATACAGGCGTGAGAAATATCAATGTATTATACGTATAAACCTTCTTTTAAAATTACCTTGTTTATTTGTAAAAAACCCGCATCAAAATCAGTTACGTAGCTTAGATGTAAACGAACAGACAGTAGGAAGCAACTTTTATACTATGTAAAGATGTATGGATCATGGAATACTTCGTTCATAACTTTTCAATATATGTCGAAAAGATATAAGCTTACCACAGTAACCACCCTTTTAAAACGGTCATGTTTAGAAGATAAACTGTTGAATGGTTTTCAGATGACGTGTCGTACGCGTTGTTCGTCATAAACGTTTCTTTTGGAAGTTTGAGTTTTTTTTTATTAATGTAAATCTCTGAAATTACCACGAAAATATAAAAGAACTTAGACTTGAAGACATATTTTAATGGATAAAAGTTTTTTGGAGTCTTTTCAGCTTCATAGAATTTCTCAATTACTATCGATTTTATATATTTAACATTAAGACAAGACATCCTAGTTTTTAAATTATAATACTACAAATTAAATATACATTTAAGACATTTACGTGTACATTTAATTTAATTCATTTTATTAAATGTACATTTATTTCATAAAAAAAAATCTTGTTTCATATTTCGACTATGACATTTTATATTTCAGCAGTGGTACATTTGTCTTAATTAAATTGATCGATTAATTGTTTAGAGACACGTCAAGTAAATCTTAACAATGATTTGATTAAGCACCCATTTAGTTTAGTCTGCAAGTCATCCATCGAATACCCTGATGACAGGATACTAACTTATCAAAGCAATAATGAACTATAAGTCCACACGTTAAGGTGTATTTTCGCCTACGAAGAATCAAAATACTCTATGCACTTACGTATGTCTCGCCCTCCAAGCGGTCAACTGCCAGCGACGCCTAATTAAGAACCTAACCTCGGAGCCTTGGTGGCCTAAAGCACACTAAATGCGAACTAAGTGAGCTACTAAGCTTGTCTTTCGAGACTTAGGTTGTTACTTATTTACACTCCGTACAGCGACTATGTTAACTGGCAATGTAAGTTCACCACATCTCTCTTATATAGTTTAATTTAAATCCGTATTATATACTTCCGAATTTCTTTTCATTTTTTATTAATAATAATCTAATCGGTAGATTAAAAATGTATTCACTGGATAACTAGAGATGTACAAATTTGTTAAGACCTTTGACAGATCGGGTATGTATGTAAGGATTGAAATATTGGCTATTTAAAACTCATTTTAAGAGAAATGTGATTACTGATAGACGCGAGGCAGTACAAATATCTGTTAGTAGTGTATGCGAAGACATATTGGATTGTTCGAAATTTCTTTCCATTTCATAACATCGCTATTAAATTTATCAGAACATGTCATTTCTGTGTAAATATTACAAGTTGTAGCTAGCAACCTTGACAACCGTGTTTTATTACAACCAACTCACAATATAATAGTTTCGTAAGGAATGAGGTCTCTTAACAGTTAATAATTAAATAAATAAACAATAAAATCGCTTTATTCAGTATTAGCGACAGGATAGCAAATTAAAGATGCATTTAACATTTTATCATGCTTGCAGAATGTGGGAAACTCGCGTTGACAAATTATATACCATTCGGATCTGAATAAGATGAAAGAGGGAGACAAAAGGTTAATTGGTTAAGCTTGGTTTAAGGCAACGTCGCAGGACTTAGGTCCATGGAGTGACCAAGCAGTTTTTATTATACAGGACACTTGATATTACATCACGTATATTTTATATTTACATTAAAAATATGTAAAAAATAATGATTAATACTCTTTTTAAAGAATTTACATTTTTACATAATTCCTATGTAAAATTATTTCTTTAAATGCAAACAACTTCGTTGGGATTGTTAGAGATGCTAAAAACATAAAAAGGCCAAGAAAAATGCCTGTTGCTTGTACTTTTTTCTAAATGTTTTTAAAGGCATTTCAACCATAGAACCATAGACAAACTTAAATGAACATGTGCGTTAGAAGTAAAAATTGCAACAATAAAACTCTAACTTTCATTTTATATTGAAAGCTTCAATTATCAAAAATATGGAATTAAAATAAATACAATTAGATAAAGGAAATATATTGTAAGTTTAAAAACATTATAATGCATTGTGACCGTACAAGTCGCACATAGACGAGCTGAATTCTGATCTTATCTCAGGTGTGTACGGGACTGCTTCGTAATTCTAATGTTTTTCTAACAAACACAGTAAATAATGTTGAAAGGATGAATTTAAAATGACAAGGGCAAAAGTACTAGGTGTCGAATGAACAGTAAACTCCACTGAATCCTTTCTGGTCTTCCGAAATCAGTGTTGATAACATTATTAAGTTGTCGCCCACATTTCCGGTTTAAGGAAAACTTATGAGTACAACACTGAAACGATACCAACGTTGCGTAGCTGACTTTAGTTGACTTTTATTTAGTCATTTGTCAAAGTGCAATGGCTCACTTTAGTTCCAGTTTAGTATCGCGACGAGGCCCAAGCCTTGAGGGATTCGTATAAATTATAGTCTTGTGTAGTGTGTACAGTGTGTACAGTACATTGTGTAGAAGAGTATAAGGCTATAAGTGGTGTGTGGTAAAAATTAGTTTTAAAAACTCTAACATTTCAACATTTGGGTACAAAGAGAAACATTCAAGATAATAGCGAAAACTCCAGGGGTGATGTATCATTTGAGTCTTCAGGAGGTATGTCTAATATCAGATTTCTACTTTCAATATTAGGTTTTCATTAATTTTCTTTGTATTTCAGTAATATACATATTATCTAGGAGAAAGGTTTTAGAGATATAAATATGTTACGTACATTCTCTGTTATGATGCATATATAAATAAATTTGCTTAAAATTGGTAACGAAATTTCAAAATTGACATACAATAAGGGGCAAAGCTGGCGCGCATTAATATTCCCGGTATGTAGAGCGTATCAGCATGCGACGGCGGATGTCTTACCCCGGGGACGGTTATTACCCTCAAAAATACAGCGCTAACGTTACCTCCTTTTATCATAACGCTCTCTTTTATTGTAATCTATGGCACGTTTACTTCGTCTAGTTATATTACGGACATTTAAGTGAAATCATAGTTTTATGGAAAATTAATTTCATCACGGGTCTAAGAAATAACCTAAAAATTTTAGCCATTGACAGTTTAGACAATTTTTGTGGAATAATATCGCAATTCATTTTTAATTATGTTTTGATAAAATTATTTTTAATGGATTTGTTTATACAAAAGTAACCGGCTTGCTCTTATTGTACTATAAAAATTAACTTAATATTATAAAAACTAAATAATAACTGTAAACCAAGAATTGTTCAAACAGCGCCATCTTTTGCAACAAAAATAAACTATTAACATGATACTCTTGTTTAAGATATTTTGTATGTAGATTGCCTTAACTAAAATGTTCTAAACTTCATAAATAGTGCTATTTATTAATTTATTTTAATTTTGTTTTCTCTAATTTTATCAAAAATTAAATCTGTGGTAACTGCAACGGCAAATGGTAACGGCAAATTTTCCTGCATCAACACACGGTTTTAGACTTTATTTTATTGTCAAATGGCAACATTTATCATTGAAGTTTACGACGCACAACCTTCTTTATTTCCTGAGGGCACTGATTTAGTTCAAATAAATCTTTAAAGGTACGGAACATTAATTTTTAAATGTATCGCTGCTCATAAACCACCTGTTAATAAAATCCCCAGCTTAATGATCTCCAATGAATCACGATACGCAATTAATTTTAAGATATAAATAATTTAAACATGTCATTGAGTTTGTTTTACATTCATTTGACGTCACTCAAAAACCCTACCTCGCCAGGGTGAATACAAAAGCTTATTATTTATGTTTATTTTATTTGTTCGCTTCCTTTTTCAATCGGTAATCACCCTTGGGCATTTCTGCAATTATTCATGGCATTTTATTTCATAAATTATTCCATATGTTGTTTGTATAAGTAATTTTATTTTATAATTAATTAACTTTTCTTGTAGCTTACATTTATAACGAGGACAAAAGAAAACAGTAAAGCATTGTATCATTTTGTTAAAATAGAAAACGTGATCTTAACTAATCCATAGACAACAAGCAAATGCCTACTTTGAAAGGACAGGGGAGTGCATAGACAGAAAACAATATAATAAGAGATTTTCATCTTCTCCTTTTACATAAAAAACGTGTGAGAATACTTCTACTTGACACCTGGCTTTTGTGGTGGCATTTCACCAGTCGGGTCTGCCCATTGGTTGACCGGCTTGAACCTCGTTTGGTCTAAACAAATAAAATACAACACTTTACAGCAATATAATTAATAATTTGCAACGCATTACAATAAACAATTTTACATTGCATAACCACCGCGTTTTAACTGTTTGACAACACCGTATAGACTAAATAATACAAATAAAGTCTGAACAGAATTATCTCACTTGACATATTGAATGTAGTCATTAACTTTGATTGAATAATTCAAGAGGTAATTAACTTAAATGGTCATTGCAATGCAGTGAAGAGACAATTCATTACAGCAAAAGCTGACTCCACTGAAACTGTGCTGCGGACTGTACCGACAACAAAACATCGCTGAATCGGCAAACTATAAATTTACCCACGAAATAGACGTGCGTGCGGCGCGCTTGCACAATAATAAATAAATTTTATGTATATACCCCGGCCCTGGCCGCACTCGTGTTTCAACATTTGTACTGCCTGGGTTCGGTTGCATATGTCTTTCTAAACGTTTATTAAATGTTCATATTTTATTGTGTCAATAAATAATAGTACTGATATGACAAAAATAAGCCCTCAAACCTATTTAACATCATTTGTTTAAGATAGATGTTCTTTTCTACCCTTGCTGAAATATCGATTCAATAATGAATTTAAACTTTTTAAATGTATAAAACATTCATCTAATTTTAATTACTGTAATAACAACAATCGTAAATAAGAGAAACAAATTATCTTTGAGATAAAAAAAAGAAAGACCAGTAATAGTTTAAGAATAACTGTGTACTTTTCGCTATTACTTTATGTAAATAAATCAATACGTAGTAATCTACGCCTCGTCACAAATTACAGAGTGCAGCACGCATGTGGCTCTAAAACGTTCCGAGACAATCCGTAATAGTGGGCCAGAGTTCTGCCCTAGATGTTGCCCGAGGCGATAAGTGGTTACGTCTACCACGTCATTTAAGGAGCTCCATCCTACTATATCAGAAATCGTAGATTTTATTTCTTTTGTAATTGTTTAAATCTCTATTGTTCTTAAAATGACATTAACTTAGTATTTGTACAAGCTATTTATAATGCCATGAAAATTATATTACTTGTAAGATTTTTGTTGTATGATTTTTTACGTAGTAAAAAATAGATATCGAAAGTCATTTGAATCCGTTTTAAATAGTCTTGTTGAAGGAAAAATTCATAATTGTTTTTCAAATATTATAAAAATTATGGTTCATTTATATTTTTTTGGTTAAATTTATCGTAAATTTTGGTACGGGCTATTGGTAACGTTTATGAAAGAGAGAATGTATAAACCAAAAGAAATTATATAAATATGTAGTAAGAAACGACGAGTATTTACAAAAAGGGTTCATTACATATAAACCAATGTATAGACAATTGTATTATAATACATGTGCAACATTGTAAACACATTATTAAAGATTTAAAACAAAACATTGATGTTCGACCTTTTATAATAAAACCATTAGCATCTTTAACAAGTCGCCCACAAAAGAATTCTTGAGCATAAAATCAGCGCTCAACATTGTATCCATAGGTCTGCATATCGCGTATTATGACACTCGAGCTCTGTTGAAAATTTGTAATAATTTGTAATTGTAATTGAGAAAGGACGTCTTGGTACGGGGCATAAAACTTTACGACTGTTGTCATTCGTTGCACTTAACGATATGGGCTAAAATACGTTTTCATACATTACTAGGAACTCTCGACTCGTTCACAATGAATTATTTATTTTCCAATCTCGAGACTTGAAAATTCATTATTAGCCTCGTCTTTGTCTGCGCGGTCGGTTGAATATAAAGTCGTAAGATGTAACTGTGTGAGAAATTGTAAATCAACGAGTACGACTCATAAATACATTGTAAGGGTGTGTTTAACAACGATGCACGGTGTATTTAAAAACACAATATTTACACTTCTCTTTGTTATGACTTAATCGGCAAACCAAATGTTAATATTAAAGGATCAATAAGCCATGCAACAAAATCTAAAATAATTAAAAACTTTTCAGGTTATAGGGGAAATAGGAAATGGATAAATTTCGGCCAATATAAGTTGATAATATAAAAACCTCTCTATATTTTAAAGAAAGCAAAGAAAATAAGAGACAATAATTTATTGAAATATTCAAACCCCTTCGTACAAAAGTTATGGCAACGCAAACTCAGACGTCAAACGCAATATTAAGAAAAAAAAACACTATCTTTTTATATCATCCCAGCGCCTCCCTTGGCGCACCCAACAAACCGTGATAAGAGTCTCAGAAGGGGACAAACTGAAAGCTCAATATCTTAACCCGGACCAATTTAAAAAGAACTCTGTCTTTCCGGTACAGCAAAATTAAATAAACTTAGCTATATAAGTCACCTAAAAGAACGTATAAAAATTACCGATTTCGTTAAACTGCGGTTCTTGGTAACACTATCATCCTTTCGTAACTACTAGTTGTTTATCATACTAGATACTTTTTATGGAAGAAGATCGCAAACGAGCAAGAGGTATGCAAATAAATCACAGAACCGTTGCCTTGAATAGACAGAGGAAGTAGACAGAGAAAGGATTAACAGTAACTCCTTTTTTCTGTTTGTAGAAGTTATATACAATCTATCTTGACAGAGATTGTCTTGATAATCGTATAAATTCTTGTAAAGTTGTAGTTTTAAAATTGAGCATAACTTTATTAGAATAGAAAAAGTGTTATTGCCACATTTTAACATGATAACATTTAATATGAATGAACATTGAAAAACATGACTGCGATTCCGCCAAAACATTATATGGGAATGAAAGCGACGCGAACTTAACTGCAGTAATTACACAAAACGAGTCGAATCGTTGTATGTTAAGTGGTTCGAGCACTCTCAGCGCACTTTACTTAAGTTGTATATTCAAATAGTTATGTACCCCACTTAAAGAACACTAATGCACTTTTTCGTCTACGTCCAGTAATAACGTAGTCCATTAGTTGTTCTCATTCAAGAAACCCGTGTAAAGTCAACGCTGCGCCGTATTAGAATTTATCATTTCGTTTTATTTATTTATTAACTCTTTATTATTGTTATAAAGGGCGGACATAATGCCTTAAGGCTTTCTCTACCAGTTAATCCTGGGTGTGGATAAATTTAATAGTAGACAGAGATAGAGAAACAAATTAATGAAAGTGAAATAAAAGAAAAAGTTTTAAAATAGAAGGGTATATTTTTAAGACCATCAAATACAAACATCTTTTAAAACCTTTTACGATCTTTATAACATAAATAGAATAGAACAAGAGCGAGAATGACTATGTGATCTATAAACATAGCATCAAACTCTAACGTTTTCGTCTGATCATAGACAATAAATTTTTCTGTAAAAATATTAGTAGATTGGGAAGTAATTTACTGATATTTATTGTAATCATTTTAGCTTCTTAAAGTTTACGACCAGATAGGATAATCAGAAGGCGGATCCGAATCTATGGTCATGTTGTACGTATCTCGTAGTCCGTACACTTGACCATTAGTCTATTGACATAGAAGACTACCGTTCTCAAGTTCAACAAAATAATTGTATGTTGTTTTAATTTTTTTTTTGGATATTTGTAATAGATTTTCTATCCTATTATCCATTCTATCCTTTTGGATAGAATTTTCTGAATCCTACGTTATTGATGTTACCACAAATTGCCGTTTATTCATCATACGTTAACGTTGTAATTAGCTGACACTAACTCTGTGCGGTACAAGTTTATAAACGTCCCGCGTACTCGACTAGTGGAAGTTTTATAGTGCGCCATTACACATTACACTATTCAAAGTCGGTATAAATTGCATCAAATCGTTGTAACTCGTTCTAGCAACAAAAATTTGCCTTTCAAGTATAAATTCAGATGTTGACTTGTTATTTAAATGAAAATGAGGTTATCATGCTTAGTGGCTAAACTGTCTTACAATTTGAACGTCACTATTTCAAAATTTAGTTTCAAAGCTCGATAAATTTACAGATCTCAGAATTCGACAAATAAAGTTTTGCTTTAACCTTTGTGCATTTTAAGTTGACGGATGTAAAAATAATATTTCCATCGTCTCCGTTATTTAATATTTGATATCTTATAGATTATGAGAAAAACAGACGGCAATAACATCCACCATGTACTACACTCTCATTTAATATAAAGGCGCTTGGTTTAAAACCTAAAGATGACTCAGTATAAAATGAATCAGATTTTGTCATCAGTAAAGCTAATAGTGGAATGTACGTTTTTTTTAACTTCTTTAATTTTCTAAATAACTTGAAAACGGAGATTTATTATTGTGAGGTATTTGGCTTAAACCATTTCAAAAGTAAGTTAAAAAATTGTAAGAACATTTTTTCAATTTTTTTTCATCGGTTTATAAAAATTTATTTATTTTTTAAACTGAATGTTACTGTAAACACTATATGTTTCACGTGTAAGTTATTTTTCATATTTCATTGTGTGGACAATTTAATGTGAACAGAATTTTTTTACATTATCTTGTATTCATTGAAACAATGTATCTGTTGTTTTAATTGAGAGATCAAAACAAACAGTACTGGGCACATAAACTTTCTCACAGCGAATGAAGCATTCAGAAAGAAAATATTGTGACAACGGCGACATAACTTTAGCATTCAATGTAAACATTTCTTAGAATCAAAGCCATCAAACGAGTAATAGAGTTTGCTGAGTAAAGAGCAAATAAAACAACAAGCGGTCCGAGTATTGTAGACGTACCCCGTGATCCTACACGGAGCTGGCTTGTTCCACTGCCTCACTGTTTTATTCCTCCTGTTTCCTTGCACTTAGCTACTTACACCTGTATCGTATTTACGATAGCTCGTATCGAATTTTATACTGCTACTGATAAAATTGTATTAACTGCCTCGCTATAAACAGGGTACGCATAAAACTCTATCTGAAAAACGTGTTCGTTCCGTTTCGGTTTGCGCGAAAACAAATTGATAAAGAATAACTGTAGCAACTTGTAAGCGGTTTACACACCATCTCATAGAAATTACTGTGAATACTAGTCAAATAAAATCTGTTATAGTTGTTATAGTCATTAATAAATATACCCCAAGTCAGATCTAGACTAGGCGATTTTAGGCAATCAGCAACTTGCTTGAACAAATAATTTCAGACGTATCTTTGGATTAGCAACGCTAAAAAGAAAGTTAATATCATTGGTTTAGCTAAAGTTCAAGTAGCTTAACATTTAAGTCTTTTGATAAAAAAATAACACCTACATTAATGAAACGTAACGTTTACATAGAAGTTAATATGACGTTTATTGTTATTGAAATTAATATACATAATAAAGTGATTAAAAGTCGGATATGTTAACGTTTACAGTATCTTAAGTCAGTAGTACACATTATTTTAATTAAAAACAAGGAAAAAAATAATGAAATTGCAAAAAGCGGTATTAAAACAAGTATATTTATATACAAAGCGCTTTAATGCTACATTTACGACTCATTAGCGCTTGATTTAGTCGAGTATCTGTTCTGAATAATGTTATTACCAAGGGTCATGTTCAATGAAACGGAAAATGCTTATGGACGAATCCAATACTTAGAAAGAGCTCGGAAATCGAAAACAAATATGGCCGACTTGGTTGATCGTATAGTAAAGTCGTGATTAAGCAATATCGACTATCGACAACTCCAAGTTAAAAAATTTGTAATTGTATTCTGACAGAGGTGACACTCCCCAGTTGATTATTTGTTTATACTACATTAAAGAACTATGTATATTATATAACTATAGACTTCATTTACATTTTATATATGTACCTCTAGAATAGACCTCTAAATTTAAAGAACAAGTTACAGGATGACAAAAAATCGATGTAGGCTAAACTATCATTCTAATTCTATTTATCTAAATGTAGCCTCTGGATTTAGACTAATAGAGTGCTTTTATTCGTGTAATTCTATTACTATATCCTATCTTAATATATGTACCCTTTTATAAAATATACATAGAAACTTACGCCTGTGTTTCCCGAAGGAGTAGGCAGCGGCGCAACTAGTACAGCAACTTGTCGCATATACCGTCCCATGTCGTGATAAGAAACGAGCCTGTCGTCGCATCAGGAACAGATTCTAGTTTCCAAGTTTGAAAAGCCCAATTTCACTTTGCCCGACCCGGGATTCGAACTCGGGACCTCAGAAATTCAGCAATATTGTGATTAATGTGTATAGTTTTTCAATAAATGTTTTAAACGATCCGATCGGAACCCTACTAGAACTAAATTTTCCCGTCATTAATCAATCAAATTTGTAACAGTTGGACAGATACGCATGTTTTGACGCTGTCACGCATAGGGCCAATGAGTCAGAGCGTGTCAGTTGCATGGCGATGTTTCACCCCCAGCAGTGAACAGGCTCGACTTGTCACGACAACGTCACTCTGTCAACGGCCGTGCAATGCTGTCACGCGAAATTTGAATACAATTTATAGGCGTTACGCTTTGTTACATTTCGAAGACATGACAAAAACCGCTGCGTTCAATTGTTATTGTCACTATCTATTTTGTTGCTATTTCGCCATCTATTTCATTTTCACTTTGTATGTATTCAATTATTGCTGAAATTGTTTTGATTAATTTTTTATTTTTTAAACTCATGACATGTCATTAAAAAAAACAACTATTAAGTACTACGAGCTCACAGATTACTACTAGAAAATTCGCTTAGATTATAAACTGACGAAGTTAGCAAATGGCTGGTGGCTGGTGGCTGGTGGCTGTACCGTAATAAAAGCATGTTGCTTCTACAAATACTACTTTCTCTACGTGAAATGTAATTTTTTCAATTTTATCCAAATTCCATTAATTTCCAGACTCTTTTAAATTAGGTTACAAACTAAAAATATTTATGGCATTTCTTTGGTTGTGTTAAGTTGTCTAAATCATTTATTACTGTGCTATAAAACGTTGTTGGACTATTTAAATAAAACGCTTGGTTTATAAAGACACCGTAACCCGAATTAAATTGGACCTCGGAAAACAATAAATGTACATACCTGATGTGTTAATAGTTACGTTAGCTGGAAAGTTAATGATAATTTTATGCATGGCAAATATTATCGGATCCATTTTAATTGCAAATTACTCGCTTTCTTAATATGGGCAATATTTAAATATTCACTCAAGACATGGATAACATGTGTTATAAAATTGACACGACTAGCAATTTATGAGATTTATGAAGGCCGTATTTTAACGAATCAAAAATAAGAAATTTTTAATAAACAATTAATCAATATACCGTCTCGACGAAGTTGCAACTATAATTTTCTTAACCGCTATCATTACTTCTGCTGTATGACTATATACATGCATAATCACACGTTGTAGAAAAGAACTTAATCTGTCAGCATAGTAGTTATAGTTGTGATGGTAAATTTAAAATTAATTTTGCTCTCATATGTATTAAAAGAATACCGCATTATTTCTCGCTTTTTATTGTTCCGCTAATTATGCCAAAGGGTGTAAACAAGTCAACGCGTCCTAAAATACTTTTGTACCAATTCTACATGAAAGCAAAGTCAAATATATCAACGCTTTTGGAACCGAATAATTCTTTAAGATTTAAGACACCATAAAATCACATCTAAAGCTAGTTGAAAGCGTTATAAACCTTAGAACTTAAATTTTATTGACGTTTTAATCAACAACGCAATAAAATGTGGTAACGCGTAGTAAAAATTAAATAAAGTTTAAACTTTTTGACGTCAAGTTATCTTTTAGTCAAGACTGTAGTTGTCCGCGACTTCTTATGCATTCGTTTAGAGTTAACTGTCCTATATAATATTGTCACTGGTTTTATAAATAAGAATTACTGCACTAACCTAATGTAAGTGCAGTCATATACTACATAATACACATAAGTACAATTTCAAACTTGTAGTTTTCTTTTATTGTTTAATGTCAATTCCAAAATTAATTTTGCCCACGTTTTTATATTCAAATTCATCTGCACATAGCTTTGAGCTACAGAATTAAAAATCCTAGGAGCTGTTCAAATGCAGAGGTAACAATAATTACATCTATTAGGTAGCGCACAAGTGGCCGGAGGGCTTTTGCTTCGATCGCTGTCTTACGTCCCTCGGAGGAGGTACGGCGGAGATTAAATTATGTAAACGTTATGAATCTATTATAAAGCTATAGTTACCTGAATTATAATATAATACATGTCTGACGTCTCACAATAGTATAGGTAGAGAGAAGGCATCGCATGATTTAATTCCATCAACATTCTGTCACAGAGCGTTTACCCATTTGTAATTGATAGAAAATAGGATATTGGTATTATTTTAATGAGTATGTCCGCACACTGGCACGGACATACTTCTTGTTATAAAATTTAAAGATTCATTAGATTCCTTGTCTTCCTGCGAGTGTCATAAATAATTTATGACGTTGGATTGAATGATAATCAGAGTCAACTTAACTTATTTTTAATATTTATACTTGTTTACTTCATGTTATGAAAGTAAAAAACAGTTACTATAAATACCAACCATAGTTACGATATATGACTTAAAATGACTATACTACGGGTTTGTAACGTTTTTTTTTATCGTTTGAAATACTAGATCGTGTTTATATTTATAATTAGATAATCTCACATAAAAAGTTTGAACTTACTCCAGTCCCGGACAGTAGCAATATCGATTTAACGGATTAACTTTAAGTCTACGAGTGGTGTTTACTGCACCAGGTGGTTTGATTCTGGTCGCTTTCACAGTTCTGTGCCATCATTACTATGGATTATGACATAAATATTTATTAGTACAATAAATAGACGAGAAATTCTCTCTAGTTTTGGTATTATCCCTTACTTTATACTACTGGACTGGTAAGGTTATGTCCTCAATATGTTAATATTCCTATGTTATGTTATATAAATTCGTATAAGAGTCTACCGCTTGCAAATATTTTCCGAACTTAATCGTTTTCTACGCCGATGAAATCCAAATATGGTTATACGATTTGCGGTTTTATCGAATCTCTGATCCGGGATGAACTTTCGATGCTATTTAGTTTCGTAGCGATGCAGAATAATAATACCAAAGTAGGGGAAGTGATATTGGAATACGTGGACACACAAATTGTAAGTTGTGTAAATTTTCGATACATTACATTTATTGGTTTAAGCGTGATAAAAGATAAATGAAGTTTATGTCGCTGCAATAAAACGTTGTAGGGAAAATCTTAAGTCACTTATTAATATAAACTTTCACTAGTACGGTGATCAGTTATAGTTACTTTAAATACAAGCAGTACTAAGATTAACCCTAATCGGTCAACGTTGTTTAGTATATGACCAATCTGTTAATATACAGAGCCTTATCTAGGACATCCCCTGCCCATCCCTGTTATTTCTTCATTCATGTGTGTTTATAAACATTTTAAAGAAAAAAATTTATATTGCCTTGTGGCTCTGTGGTATCACGTATTACGTATACGGTACGGCTGCAACGCTGGGGTCTCAGGTTCGAATCACGGATCGGGAAAAATGATATTGGGTTTTTTCAACTTGATATCAGCCCAGAGTTTGGAATTTATGTCCGATATGGCGATAGGCTTGCGCCTTATCATATTATGGGACGGAAAAACATATGGCGAAATGTGGGTGCACTAGTTGCACCTCTGCCTGTCCCTTTGGGGAATACAGGTGTGAGATATGTTTTTTTTATTTAACGAAGATTATTAAACAGTTAAAAAAATTACGTCTTATATTAAAAATTAGGCTATTATTTATATCGGTAGCTAAGCTTAAATGCATCAATATTAAAAGCTATATACCCTAATGTAAGCGTAATATAGTGTTCAAAGAATAACCTCTAACGCATAACAAATAGCCATTAATCCAGTTTAGACACTAATAACGTACAAGCTGAAGATTAATCGTTCAGGCGCAAGTAATAGAATATTCTGTCACACACGCAACCTGCAAGTTATTATAAAATTGAAGCACGCTTTGATAAATTAGCCCTATCCATCACGATTGGTCACGGAAGTGCGCTGCGGTGTGAGGCTCACCTTTAATACCCATTTACAACGGTATCCCCGATAGAGGTGCGTAGTTGCCCATTACCGGCATAACAAATGAGCTGAAATTTTTGTTGTATGAATAAAGCATTTCTCTAAGTTAACCGGAGTAGACAGAGTAGCATACGTCTCGTTCCCAATAATATAAGACCTGAGATCGAGGTCACAGTGATGTAATATTGTAGGTTGAAGCAACTAATAAATGTGGAGCTTCGTTGGTTATTATAGTGTACAGACAGGATGATGGGAATCATGATATTGTACCCTGGTGTAGCAGCTATGTAAATATTAAAAGAAATATTTAATGTTTGCTTTGAAAATTATGTAGTAATTTTATAAAAATAGCATACTCTTGGGGGGATTATAAAGGATTTAAATTCAATACACAAACATGCCTTGAGGTTTCTCCATATTAGTGAGTTTATGTAGGCCCTATTACATACTTATTATCTTTTTTTTATTATTCTCGTGTAGTAATACATTAATCCACAACTCTACTGTTAACTATATCAATGCATCAACAAATAGGAAAAAAGTGTCGCTTGCCTGTTCACAATACAAGTTCTCGTTTGAGCAATACAAAAAAAAAAAATAGCGCGACAGATACAAAGAGTTTTACAAATGATGTGTGCCATCACCGAAACTCGGCTGACGCCCGCGTGTATAGCGCTATAATGGTTTCCTGCTTCCTTAAACCTCGTCACAATGCTGTGTCGAGACGAAAATTATAAATACTCCATACAAAACGTGCTTTCCCAAAAAAAAAAAAATAAATAAATAACGAGACCGACTTCGTTGAGCTGCGATTTGCATCACTTTTTTACGTTTTTTAACTTAAGCTGAACTAAGTTATACAGGCGACTTAAACAGTTCAAGTTGTTCTTTAAATCCATGGTAAGGATTCCTTTAACGAGGCATTATTTTTTATATATTAAATATAATGGTTATGGCAATTCAACATTGTGCATACTGTTTTATGTTGGTATTTCGTAAAGGAACAAATTTGTTGTAATTTTTTAAAGTTATTACAGTAGTCCTTTTTAATGCACTGTTAGGACTAAAGACATGATTTCAAATTTAAATAAGCGATCACAAATAACGAATGGCCGCCATCCGTCCCGGGGCGGCGGGTATTTGTTACTCGCAGGGGGTCAGTGTAGAAGCACGTTCCCGGCATTCTTTCCAAAATAACACCCCTTCTCATGTGTGCCGGGTAACATCCTCGATTAATCTTCACACTTTCGACATCTAACAACATTTTTAAGTGAAGTCTTTTATTTTTTTTCTTAGACACCTCACTCTAACGTTTATTATTTTTACAATAAAGCATAGGCAGTATTGAAATATTTCTTCTGTTTACAATTTCGAGTGAAAGCATATTAATTTTGCTAGGAGTTTGGGTACTTTGATATTTGAATGATTTGGTTTCAACACCTAGAATCCTCTGATCAATTTCATTGAATCATGACATTTAACGCAATATTTATTTGAAGTACATACACTATGATCACCTTTACATCACGCTTGGTGTGATTTCTCCCAGATCGAGCCGGTTCATACTTCCAACAGCGAATAACACTGCTGTTTCTAACATATCAATCTTCTGATCGTACATTATACAAATTTTAACGTTTACCCAGATTTACAATACCTGAGAGCTTGTTATAATGAAACATATCTCATACAATATGTACCGAACTATTTTAACTGATTTTTATAGATGAAAGCATCAACGTTATCTCTTACAACATAAAATAAAAGACGCCTACATTCATCTTTCTATAACGGTTCTATAATCGTCTTTAAATCTGCCGGGTGTAATATATTCTTATTTTTTTTAATCCCTCAACCTGTTACCTTAAAAATCGGGCGGTCACGTCTGACGCAGCTGCCGGCTTAGCCGCGACCAAATTGAGCATTGTTCCCTTTACTTTCTACTACTGAGTTTTAGTCAGGACCCGCTCTTATTTTAACGTCAATCCATTTCTTTCACTACAACGTTACGCGAACGTGACTGTACAAGTCCGCGTCACTAATTTCAAAAGCAGTTTCTTAGAAATGTCGCGACTTTTACGTTTAAAGCTGACCTGTTTGTACGAATACAGAACTTAGTCGTTCCAAAAACAATAAATGGGGATTTAGGTTAAAAAACAAAATGATTCGTCTTAAAATCACGATTAATTTTTAATTACTGTTGTTGTGTGGTTTTTCTTTATTTTTCCGTAAAATTAAATACATAATGTTTCAAGTATTTTATTAGAACACTACATTAACATCATTATTGTTGAATATCTATTGATATTGTTCACAATTTTGGACTGTATTTTTCTGCTTTTATTGCTTGTCCCGAATAGAGGCAGCTTGAGTTAGCAGTAGTATTGAGCTTGAGCAGCAGTATTGAGTTATACCTTGAATTAACCATTGATCAGTTTACCATCATCTCGCTTCAAGACGTAGAGTTTGACGTACGATGAACGAATGCTTCAGTCGCTTCCGGCTATTTAAATTAATCTGCTTTAAATCACAGTTCTGAATACAGTCCCAGTAACTACTCGTATTTCTGGCTAGCTTAACATGGAAAGTATTAAAGTATTCTGTTCTCTACATATCAGTTCTATCATGGCTTTTACCTTCGACTTCGTTCGCATTACTAAAGGTGGTA
>JAABKM020000006.1:2578011-2617841 GCA_016277805.2 Papilio aristodemus | reverse complement strand
ACTATAAAATATCTCAGCCCCACTTATTTGACATGTTTTTATTTTGTCAAATAAGTTTGACGCCGCTTAAGTCGTCCAAAGAAAGAAAAACGTTAAATGCAGTAAAGGGATTATGCTTTTAAAATAAATAACATTGAACGTAATAAATATAACATTACATTAAGGCCGTAATGAGTACATGAGCGGTAATATTTCAAAGGCATTCAATTCGCATGGGATCCTCAGTAAAGTTACCGACTAAAGGCTACGTCTTAATGGTCATAAATTAAATCGTATCTCTTTTATAGTCGATTCCGAAAGCTGAAATAACGTTAAAATGTTGGATCCATTAACGTAATCATTCGGGAGCCATACCCATAACGTCATACAAACATGCAAGCGCGAAGTGACCCCAACAACGACTAACAATTTATAGCTGATTTTATGTATTACGTTGAAAATGAATTACTTAACACTAAAGCATGTTAAATTTTGGCGCCAATATAAAAAGTTAGTGCCTCGGATCGTCTGGTCTTGACTCTTGCTGAAAATAATTTGTAATTATCACGAAAAGATCTTCCTTGACGGGGCCTTCCTTTATTGGGGTGGGGCGACAACCCATACACTGTTACATTTTTTTTTTGTTGTTTACAGAAGATAGTAATCAAATAATATTATGCGGGGTTTTAAGATGTTTATAGGTATCAATGACAATTTTACTTCTTCATATTAACGTGTAAAATATAGTATATTACTTCTTTTGTTTTAGATTATTGTTTCGTAATAAGGTTGTACAGCCGAGAGCGTATATCTCTTATTGCTTTTTATTAGCGATTTACTGAGTGTCAGCTGCAGCGCGGTCGGGGCGTACTGTACGTGACGTCACGTTGGTGGCGCATCGCTCGCCCGCAACTGACATGCGTCCGATACACATAAGTTTCATTTATTTGCTATTCCATAGAATTGTATTACTGATATTTTAGTTTAATTTAAAGACTTTATTTTTAATTTAATACAACAGATATTCATACAGTAGAAATAGATATTTTCAATACTCTTCAGAGATGACACAACTAATTATTTATTCTCTATCAACTTATACCAGACTTAAACAATAACCGCTATTCTTATCTACATTGGAGGAGAGTTGAAAAAATTACTCAAAATACTCAGAACTGATTAGACGTTCATCAATCCAATCCAACCTTTTCAGAAATCTGATCGTTGGCATACTATCCTTACGATCGAATCGGATTGAAACCATCCGATACGAATGATCGATTCAAATCTATTACATATCGAATCGCGGATCAAACATTGTGGTTTGAATAGAGTGTTACAAAGGTACGTTTCATTAGACAGCTTAAGAATGAATTTAGAATTTACTGTTAGTTTATGTTACAAATGTAAGCAAATTGTCGTTAGGTTAGGTACATTGCTAGCTAGATTAAAATCCGATTTACTTCCATCGGATCAAGATGTTACGATCCTTGACAATCCACTAAATAGGATCGAATCGAAAAAAAAATTACAGTGATAGAACTTATACACAATTCGCAGTATACTCAATTTCGCTAAATCTTACACGCCTATGACACCACTTCTTTCACTCTTCAATATTCTTTACTGCTTTCAACAATGTGAAATTTATTTTTGTACCGTAGCACCAATTTTGAAGCAATAATGAGCTATGTTGTTATTTATCTTTAAAACTTCGTCAAGAATTTTAATAACAAATTTTTGACTTTATATAACTCAATTTGAAGCAAAGTTAAAAGGCAATTTGGAATAAAAATGGTTTTAAATGGAATAACTTTCAGTCTTCTTACGCTTCCAGTAAAGGTCAAAAATCCAACAGGGATTAATTTTGTGTTCTTGATAAACAATTCTCATTTGTTCACAGTGAGCGGAGTCGAATGAAATTTTGGAAAAGTATTATGTTAATAAATTTTAATCGCCAGCACTTTAGAGGCTTAGGCTATTAAAGCTCGCTTGAGCTTTAAGTCTTAAGTTTCATTGAATCATAAAATTTTCTATTTACTTTGAAATAACTTTGTCATTAAGCTATAATTGCCCTGACTTTAACGAGGCAATGTGAGCTTTCTTAATGAAGAAATTGGATACATAAATTTTCTGAAAACAGTTATTAATGTTACTGAACACAAGGCGCAATAAATCGGCCGTTATATATTTTCAGACTTTCAAACATTAATTAACTTTAAATTGATTCGAAATTAATATTATATTACTCGTAAATCTTTAAAACATAATATACAATAATATTCATATTTTAATAATAATATAATATGCTGAATTCAAATAACGTAGGAACTGTTTTGACGAATAAGACTGAAAAATTATAAATATAAAATATATCTTCCACACAAGCAGAATTAGATAATAGTATTTAGGGTATAATTGCATCAAGGGTGAAAAATTGGCAAGTAGGTGGCAAGCCTATAGCCATATCGGGCACGAATTTCAAACTCCGACTGATATCGTGTTGAATAAAATTCAAATATTATTTTTCCCAACCTGGGATTCGAACCTCAGCGTTGCAGGCGTATCTTTAATACAACTGCGCCACAAAGGCATTTGTATTATGTTGTGATCACATTAAATAAGTTCTATAAAAATGCCGCACTTGAGCGAACATTCGCGAATTCGGTTAGAAAGCAAATTGTAATCGCTTCCTCGACTATTTCGCTACATTTGTAAATGTGAGTTTCTGGAATACGTGAGCGAAATCGAGCTGATATCTTCATAAATAACATCGGATTGATTCCATTCCAAGAAAATGTACATCTATTTTCCTTTGTGGGGTTTTCGACTAATTTAGATCAATTAATACATTTAACATTTCAGCGCACAATCTACAGGATGAATGTCTCGCATTTAAATTGTAAAGTAACCAAATCGAATTGCCGAAGCGGCTGACTACGCCTATTTTAGAAAATATATCATACTATTTCATGAATACCTCACGCCAGTGCTCACTGAAATAGGGACAGGTGTAACTAGTGCACCTACTTTCCGTCGTGTGTAGTGTGTACTTTACCATAATGTGATGGGGATGAGCATATCGCCTTAAAACTATTACATACATAAATACATACTACTGTGAGTTTTTATACAAGTTAAGAACCTCTAAAATTAAAGTTTTAAAATAAATGATAAAATGTAAAAACCATTATTAATAATGGTAATACTATTGTTACAGAAATTGAAAACATTGATTTCAAATATCAATTGTTATTACAACGATTTTCAAAACGGTTAATGGGCATTGGTTTGTCATTTTCACTCGTGCGGTCATCGAAAACAACGTCGTTTTGATGTCGCAAATGTTTGACATGGAAATTTTGTTTCAATTGGTAAACACTAGACGGTTTCCAGGAATTACATATTTAAAAAAATATATGCATTTGCATTTGGTATTCTGTGCCAGTATTTGTACCTAAAATCAAGCTTCGTACCAATATAACATAAATAATTAAGAAAATAACCACAGAAAAAAAGACACAAATATATAGAAGCATAAAAAATATATAAATGTTACAAGTAAATAATTATTATTACCAGTAAGTGGCATGAAAATCTATTTGATTCAATATCAACTTAATATTCAAAAATTTCATTTAAAATATGTAAAGTTTACTGTAGTAAAAGTATTAAATAAAACTTGAAGTAATTTTTACATTAAAAACATGTTAGGTTCCGTAAATAAACATGGCTGTATATCAAACACATTTCAAACGGAGAAATGATTAAAAATAAACATATAACGTTGCGTAATATCTGGATGACACACGTATTTACAAATAGATGTGATTGCGTCGGAACGTTAAGAAATATACTCGCAATATATTAAAATATTTTCTTCCAAGATACCTGGCGAGGTCATAAGTTGGCGAGCGGCCAGAGAATTTCCAGTAATGCAGTTCGTGGTTGCAAGGTCTAAGATACGGACTGAATGTTGGAACATAGATGTTACGTCATATTATCATTCTACTTTTATATAATGTACTATTTCGTACATAATAAAAATATTTTTTCATTAATGTAGTAATAAATAATTTAATAAGCGAGTCGCCCTATAGATGAATATTACTCATTAGCAGTTTCAGTTTTTTAGTTTCAAAAAGGAGTGCTGTAGTTTTATGATAAAGAACAAGAAAAATTGTGAGGAAGTGCGATCTGTGACTGTGACACGTTAGATGAAATGTAAAATACATCTACAATATTATTTATAAGTCTTTATACGAACCCTATCGAAATTTCTGCTAGGTCTATTATTTTCTATATTGCATAATCGTTTCAACTTTTCATCTTATCCATTTGTATCCATCTCTTAGAAATTAAATATTTAATATGAAATTTAGTAAATTTATCAAATGAAATAATGTGCTAAAAGGAAGTTATTACATAACATTATTGGAAACGTGTTAACCCTATAGCTTCAGATATGAAAGTCATTTAATACCGATTAACTAAGTGCAATACATGTCTGCGTGGGTTTCATTATGAAAGAATTAAAGCTAAGTTAACACTTATCTTTGACGGTATAAAATACACGATAATATTTAAAAGTCTGTGTTATAAAATTGAAAATACATATTTGATACGACGATCAGTGACTTCATTTCATATCTTAATTGCAACATGAAATAGAATTCTACTTTATTTTAGAGAAATGACATTAACCACTTCTGTTTTTTTCTTTCTACTTTTGTATTTCTGGATGAATGAAAAAGCAATCGTTTTCTATTTTTAATGATTTTTTGCTGCCATGATTTCGCCTGACTTATATTAGTTGTTAAATTATATTATCTGTAAATGTATTGAATGTTTAAAATCTATACATATACATCTTGTTAGTTCTATTCCACTTTAAACCCATTCTCTTTTTACATAAAATATTGGCAGTGCATTTGTACCACTACAATTATATAGGTCTGTTACATACCCATCATTCGCAACAATCAATTAACTTCTTCCTATTCGCCGCTTTTAATCAGAAATATCTTCAAAAAGTTTTTCATAAGTCTTTACCTCTTGTGATGGTAGCTTTTTATAAATTGTAGTTGATAGACTTCTTTAAAATTATTATTCCATTGAAATCACAATTTCTATCAAACTTGGCCTAAAACCAAATGCACAAAGCAATATTAACACGAAGTGTCTATAGTAAACAGTTTATTTTCATTGTTATTAGCTTCATATTTATACTTTGTACGCAAAGCTTCGGAACAAAGCATTCCATTCGGCCCGCATCGGTTAACCGCATCGAAGGCCAACGTATATAAATGTATATGTTAAGAATTTAGCAATAACATTACGTTGGGTGAAGATAAGGTATGGAACATATGTTCCTCATCTTCCGTCGGTTGTAAACGCCATCTGTGGGGTTCAAGTGACGTTTTATAGGGTGTGAACTTCGACTATGCATAATAACCTTATACTTTATTAACTCTAGCGTTCATTTAAATATACTATATGTTTATATATGATTTGGATATATCATGTCTTTTGTAGGATGCGAAGGTTGTCAAACTGTTTGATGAATTAAAAAAATTACTTAAACCAATTTTCGATCCCATTACAATGGATCAATCAAATAATATTATATACCTCTATTTAATATTGCTTTTTTTGAAACATGCTTTTGTATAAACGCG
Organism: Papilio aristodemus; assembly: GCA_016277805.2. NCBI lineage: Eukaryota > Metazoa > Arthropoda > Insecta > Lepidoptera > Papilionidae > Papilio > Papilio aristodemus. Next base: position 2,612,184 of record JAABKM020000006.1, on the reverse strand, counting down.
AATAAATAACACAAGAGACATTAAATATCTTTTATTGAGCACGTACTATAGTTTCGTGTTCGTAATTATCGGAGGAATTTTGTTCGACTAATAGAAATAATGTAGAGACTAAATGAACGTATTAACGAAGTTCTTCCTCTAAATTTGATTCTGATCGGCTAACAAGGCCTCAGTGCCCCGCTACGTGACCCTGATCAGCGGACGAGTAATGAGATTTTCTCCAAATTCCAGACTTGAGTTTTTACAGTAAATAACATTTCCAAGAATTCTAATGGAATACCAAAAAAAGTAACTTAAGGATCCTTTCCGAAGTTAATTGAATGCCCTGAAATCATTTTTTTTATTTTAAGACCAAGCAATTTCAAATAAATCTATTTTCTTAATAGTAAAAATAAAATTAAAAACTTAATATGACATCTATAACCATAACATGAATAATTAGAACAAAGGTTATTTTTGCCGCTTTTGTTCGATAAACCTTAATACTTGACCAGATAAATAATTCATTTCGTGTGTAGACTTCGCTGCGTAGTCTTTTTACATTCATATTGCAATGCGAAAATTGAGAAAACGATTGTTTTACCAAAATAATCCTTTGTTGAGTCCATTTGTAAGTTATTCTATATTAACTATTATAATCTAACTCAAAGGAAGATAAAGGCATTGTAACTCTAGATACAAAATAATTAAATTTATATTAGATCCTCTTAATTCGCAGTTAAACTCAATTAGAACATCGTGTTATTCTATAAACCGTGTCCTTTATTGAAATTATTAAAGGAACGACACCAAAGAGAATTAACAATAAAGACAACAATAAAGTAGTCCCGCTAAGGCCTTGAAATGAGTACCAACTTAGAGCCAATAATAATATAAATAAATTACCTTGTTTTCTGTAATTGAAGGCTGTTGCGGAGGACAGAAGGTTTACTGTTGTCCATATCTGTGTTTATTTTGTAATTTCCATAGCAAATTGTAGACGAACAAACGGCCCCTTATCTTAAATGACGTTCGTTATGTCCCCCTCTTATTTAAGATTTACCGTCTCTAGATGTTCTTCAAACAACGTGGTTAATAAATTCTTAGTCAAGATCTCGATTAGGTATTTACAAATTACTTTTTCGTTTTATACAACTGACATATCCATAAAAATAAATGTTATACAAATTCCGATCACCTTTTGTAGGATGTTTTGTGGATATTCAGGAAATTTGAAATTATTCAAATAGATGATTGAAAGCATGTGAAATGATTTAAAAATGCTGAATGTTCTTACTTTGATAATTGGAATATATCTTTTTTCAACATAAAATCTCAATATCAACTAATTTTCGCCGTCGTGACGTTTTCGAAAACGTGCTGACAAGAATAGAGTATGACAATGTCACTATTATTTAAATAAGATATATTGTAAACAGATGACTTAATAAAAGTAAAAACTCATTCGAGAATTTTACCGCATCAATATTAGTAGTTTAATATAAAGTTATCTAAAACATGATCTTACGATGTCACATCTATAGATCTTGATTCTGTGATTCACAACAAAGCGCAACATGGCGTCCACACATTACCATTATCATTTGCCTCACAATGAAAAGCTTGTCCTGATCCGATTCACAAGAGACACATTTCGCCCCAATAAAGTTAGACATAAAGAAACAGCAGGGAGTAACACTGTCACCCTTTCATAACAAGTACGCCTGTGATCAATGGATCCGTGATATTAAATCTATCAAGCCCTCAATGTTTTATAGTCTGACGTATAGATTCAAAATTATTAATTCTCTTCGTGTATACTCATAAAATTTAATGTTTTCATATCTTCAATACGATCTTTATTTCTTTACGCGTTAATATCTGATTTATCTTTTTCAGTGATTATCATATTTACGGTTAATTTTATATTTTCGGTGTTATATTTTATCAAAATCGATGATCAGACTGAACTTTAGGACTTTGACAAACAACTATTATTTTACCGATTAACCTTAAGTTCACAACAATAATATTACTGTATTTTAATTATTGTATTTTCTTTTATGTTAATTTTTTTTCGTTTTCACGTTATTTCATGATTAACGGTTGTTTTTAATTCCAGCTCCTTTAAAACAAATCCACAACTAGTCTAAATTTAATATTCCTGAAGTAAAAATATAGAAAATTGTTTCTTTCATTTGTGTTTATTGAATTACCGCTCCGTTCACAAATGTATCAAATTAGGTACAACCGAAATTATACAATCCAGAGGGACAGTGGACTCGGTTGAAATTCTGAAATTCAAATTAGTTAGAAGCTTACTTCTGAACATCACCGCATATTTAAGTATTAACTAAACTTTGTATACAAAGGATGTTTCTTTGAAAATTTAACACTCAATTGTAAGTAAACATAATAACAGTGTATTCATAGACTGTTACTGATGATGGTTTTAATATTACGGATGAACGAACGGTTACTGCTTGTAGTGTGTTGTTTTTGTTGTGATGTTTTTACTGTCACATTTTAGAATTGGTTTAATAATAGATTTTCATTCAACATAACCGAGACGAAACACAAAACTACAATAATATAAATTCAGAAACCGAGAGCGCGGAGATTTTATATAATATTTTAGGTGCTGGCTATACCTTATCCAATTGTACATAAAGAGTTCTACTGATTTTAAGAGTTCCTTGTATGTCGTTTTTCTTGCAACACTTTTTCATGTTACAATTTATGTCTCGAACAAATGATATAATTATTACAGCAAGCCGAATCTCCTTGAATAATTTTTACTCGATAAAAATATTAGCGGAATCAGTAACAGTATTTTTAATACAAAATGACGGCACTAAAGGACGTTTAACAATTACGTATTAGCTCGAGGCAGTATCGGAAAAAGAAAGTTGATCAATAGCCACTTATTAAGATATCGTAGTCACATCAACCATTACGCACTGGAAAAGGCTGGCGGTAATTTCTTCTCGCCTTAATGGCCGGCTACAAATTCACCGTGACAATCGCCAATATAATTTCGCCCTTTTCTTCGACCTTCTAAAAGAAAAAAAATGTAATAACCTCAATTAAAACAGAAACTTTGAGAAAATTTTGGTTACCACGAAAATGTAAAATAACATAATTTTACTTCGTTACTTAAAACCTTTATTTTTAATATTATACATTTAAACGCTTATAACATCCTTTTATGAGGTTTTTTTTTTATAAAATTGCATTCACTACTAAAAATAATTACTAAACTAAATTACTTTAAACTGCAGTAATATTAATTCGATGTTGTTACATGCGTACTTGGAAGTGGAAGAGAAGTAAGAAATAGCCTTATGGATGGGTGTTTGGCCTAAGCATAAGCTCGGGCTAGGATAATTGATGATTCTAGGGAAAAAAGTAACACTTATTTATGGTCATTAATATTTTTATGACCACGTTTCATTAAAATATGATTAACTTCAAAAATATTTTTCACATATTTATATGAAATAAAACACTACCTGTGATATTAATCACATCAAAATTAAACTATAGTTAGGTAACAATTTCATAGTTGACATGTTGCGTGGCCGCCCCGCAGCCGTCCGCGTCGGTCAATTTACATCAAATTACATCAAGCATCATTAACGGGCTTCAACAAACTCATACTACGATTGCTCAAACATATAATATTCTTTATTCTGTATACCATAGAATTGAACTTGATTCGCAGAAAAATCTGTAAGCGACGCAATATCTCGAAATGATGCACACCAAAAACTGCAGCAAAAACCTGGTCACACGAAAATGGACATCGCAGATGACACCGAGGTGGCTTTAATGACAATTTAATAGCGTAGCCCTCCGCTCGCGGGGACAGGTAATAAGCGAAAATGATAACGCCTCCGTGCAACAGGATTTTGGTTTTTGTTAATACAGATTGAAGTTTCTTAGAATTTTGTTGGGGCCTGTAATGGACATAAGATATTATTATAAACGAACTGTCCTCCATAATTCAATCTATAAAAACTCCAAGGTGGAATAATAAAAAAAAATAAATTCAGTACTTCTTTGCAAAGATAAAACCGTTAAGAGTTTTTTTGTGCCCTACGTTATTTACGTGCCGCATCATTTTTATGCCTTAAGAGGACTGATAAAGGATTTTAGAATAGATACCGGACGCTTTATATTCACTGCGAGTCTTACCATGCACAAGATATCTCTTTAGTATGCGGCTCCCGCGACGACACTTATTAGTCTCAAAAATTCCTCGAATCTCCCTACTTTTGGATCTCAAGAGGTTTCAAAGTAAAACGTACCCGCTCCGGTCGCATTTAAAAGTTAGGTGGGTATCTAATGTTTAATACATAGACGATATTGCTCTTGATAAAGCGATTTAAGCGAATCTAAAATTTAAAGCGATCGAATAATAATGCTTCAAGGTTTTGTTTGTACAACGGTCATAAATATTAAATAAAACAGTGGTCCACGTGAAAATTTATTTAACTTTATTCAAGGAACACCGTTTTAATATTCGAGATAGCACAATGCTCTCATTGTTTGTTACAACTTACAACTTTTAACCATTCCAGATAAAATTCACAATAAAACACACGAATGTTCGTATCGAATCAGAACAAATTATTCACATCGCATTCATTGTTCTATCATGACTTATCATTTTTAAACACGTCAATAGCCATGTTATTTATTCGAGAATGTCCGAAGTTAATCAATCTTGTCACATACGAATCCAATGATAAAACCTGTATTATGTTTACATTTTTTTTGTTTATTTTTAAACGCTAACCAACAAGTCAAATGGTGCTTGTAAACTTGTTTAAAAACGTTTCGTAGTTTGAATTGATTGCAGCGCCTACGGACTTTTGAATTCCGTCATCAATTATACAAAGTTTGTCTTAAATGTCGAACGTGCTATTTCTGTAACAATCGTTTCTTGGCCACGGTTTAGCCAGAAATTACGGGCAGCTACACGTCTGTTCTTTTATAATAATTTTAGCCGATAATGCGAAAAATACGTGCCGTTCGGCGTCTTGATCCTACGTGAGTGGGACTTTATTGCGGCTTATTGCTTTCGAATGAAGCGAAATTATAATCTTAACGTCGGATTATTTCTTTTCATTTCTTAATGCGAAAACGATACGTCAGCAAATGAACCGATAAAAAACTTATAATAGAGTCGCAAAAACTACTAAAATTTAATGTATTTTTTATTAATAACTCTTCGAACAATGCACCTGAATTCAAATAAACTTAAACTATAGCTCGTGTTGTGTTTTTTGAGTGCTAATACTATAAACTATACTACTATTATTATTCTATACTTCGCAATGAATCAAAGCATTGTACAAAGTCAGAAGTAGCCATGCCGTTATCTTTGGTACTGTTGCTGTGATGTCCCAGAGAGGCAGTGACCTGATCGGTATATTGACGTGAATGTTCTAGATTTTTTATACATCTAATTGATTAAAGAGCTTCAAACATAAGTAGCGTCAGTAAGCGTAATCAGTTAAAGATTTAAATCGTAGATTCAATCGAGTTTGAGAAGTATGCGTCGTGAGATTGACTTCGCCGACCGACACGCAGAAGCGTCGACCTAGCGATATATCAATGATAAATGATGACTACGATAAGCTACTCACAATGAACTTACTGCGGAGGCAGCGGGAAATATCATATTTCAATCTTATCTACTGCAACTTTATTTCAAATATCGACGCGTATGCAAACATTACTTCTCATAAATAATTTCTTGTCACATGTATGTACAAGTAACGACTCCAAAGGATCAGAATAATATCAGACACTCGTTATTTATAACGACATAAACAACAAATCAATTCTAACAGGAATAGAGCATATCCTAAATGCATAACTTGAGATGTGAGTAGGACGAATTGAATTGACAACGAAACACTACACGAGTATCTATGGAAAGAATTTAGAATAAATCGATTCATTAACCTACACATTCCTGCTAATTTTAACAGTCTGTAGCACTGCATGTCTCTCAATAGTCAGTCATAATATGTTTATGAAATATTGTAGTGTACTTGTCTATTCGTCCATGATTTATATTTAAATTTCACAAACACCTTAAGAATCATATTATTTTTATTTATGAATGAGTTTTAATTGTGTAAATATACGATGAATTTGTAAAACTAATGTCCAAAGATAACCTAATCAGAAATTGTTATATTGAATTAACCTCAGAGATATAATACGAGCGCGGGTCCAATATCCCTTATGCATAAAATATGAGTCGTATCTTTGAATTTGTCATATCGTATAAAATGATAGCGGTCGATCCTGCATCGGGACGTTACACCTACTTCTATTTTTACAAAGTTGCTCCTCGTTTCTAGTTATTACTTTTCAATCGTTATGACAAGCCGTCCGCGGTATGCGAGGCATAATGTTTTATTATATCTTCAACGAGAACAACTGAATTAATGAAGCTTTGTTCTGTTGTATAATTAAAATTGATTGGTTCAAGGTAATGCTAGTTATGCTTTGTTCAATTAAATATTGAGGAGCATCTCGAAAGTTATTGCCAGATCGCGTTTTTAGTACACCGCATTTTTCCCATGACAACATTGAGATGACAACATTTTTGACATTTAAAAATGTTATTTTTATCAACTAGAAAGCCAAGTTTAAAATGCCATCACAAACTTTGTCATTTTTTAAAGATTAAAGAATTTTTCGAAAAAAAAGATATATTGATTTATTCGTGATGTTAAAACAAAAAAAGCTATCAAAATTAGTGCGTTTATGAAGCTCGTGACTTACATAAGTCAGGTCGTAACAACAACCGATTTATGTTAGAATGCAAAGTGGATTGACAGGGTTTAATGTGATTCGGTGTCATTTCTTTTGCTCCTAACTTAAACATACGATGCTTTTATTAGTTGAATCGCGATAACAAATTCGAAATCATTTTAATATTTAAGAAAATTTATTAGGCTAGTTTCTTTCCAAGATAAAATAATGTTGCAAAAGTGAGTCGCATTGTCCGTAGGGGAAGTCCCATTAGAACTTCATCGATCAGATTAGTGACATACTACATTAAGGCGATCTAGGTACCCTAACCAACGAGCGATGCGTTGATGTATGGATGTAGATGAAGCGAGAAAGGTGTGCCAGGATCGTATTAAAAGGAAATCCATAGTCTCTGCCTACGTTACGGGCGTGAACGTATCTTTTTTGTTTCCATATATGTTTATTCAAATTAAATTTATTTTAAGTATCGAATTTATTTATAAAATCAATTGGAATGTCATAATTCGATTTAAATATACTCGTATATGATTACTGATTCATTGCATGGGTGAATTGAATATCCGATGGTAATGACCTTCGTTTGTGCATAACGCCACGTCCGAAAGCGGCTGCCGCCTGGCTTCTTATTGCGTAAAGCTGTGACACACTGCTGTGGAGTTTACATTAATATCAGTTTTAAAATGTAAATAAAAGTACACAAGATGCACTATATGATATTAAAAAAGATTTGGCAATATACTCGTATAATGAACTCTGAAAATATTGAACAAATTTTATAAAATCTTTTATGATTAGAAAGTATTTTATTAAAAAGTCACTTTTATTATATAGAGCAGGAACAGGTGGATCAAAAATCCAAATAAAAATCTTAAGTTTTAATTATTAATAATACTACATTTAGAATGTTAAGCAGTGTGTCACGAGTATAAGTTTAGTGGAGTTTCACGCATCGATTACTATCCAATTTCGAGCTCACCGAATACCTGACGTCGAATCTTTTGTCGCCCCGTCACGTGCTCTCAAGCGAACCAACTTCTTTACATATACGAATATGTTGTATACTTTAACCTAGAAGTTAGGGAAATAGAATTCCATTGACCTAGCGGTCTCGTAATGTAAATTATGACTGGTATTTAGTTTTTAAAAAGTTTGTACTGTTTTTGAAACTTTTTAAGCTAAGACGTCATAATTAATCAATAGTAATATTAAAAGTGCATCAAATGCATTTAAGAAATATAAAAATATTACTCCGTGATCTCAGATAAAACTAAACTTTTTCAACTTTCACTAGAATTTTAATATGCAATTCATCGTTCACGATGAAAGCTTTTAAAGCCTACAATTAGGCTGTTCTGCAATACCCATTCGGCATGCCAGCTCCGGCGAAATCCCCACTAACTTTGCCGGACTGACCCTAATCCGCTAGCTGTATCTAAAATGTTGTGTACAACGAAACAGTTTCCAACTCGGATGAGTTTCCCCTCAGCACTGACAAATTATATTCATACTTTTGTTGTAGAATTATTTTACTTGCTTTCTTTTAAAATTGTGTTACAATTTTTATTACATCAAAAAATCCAGTTTTTATTATAAGATCCTTTAGAAACACACATTATGTATCTTCTCTATTTTCCTAATTAAATTACAGAAGTGGATCCTTACCCTAATCCTTTCTGTTCATGGTAAAAATATAATTTAGAGTTGAAATCCAAAGTACTTGAAACCATTATACTTAAAACTCAAATTATCAACATGAGCTATCGGCTGTTTCATTTCCTTGAGATAAATATATTTTTCAAATACAAATTCAAATATCTAAATGAAAGCAAAATATAAAATTGATTGTATTAAAAATTTTAATGTTATTAGAAAAGCCGGTTGGGTAGAACAAATTAAAAGCGGCAAGTAACATCGCGGCCGTCAATCGAAGTGAATCTATATCAGATCATGTTACCGATAAACCCGGTCCAAGAACACTCGTCAATGCATAGATAGCCTTAGAGCTATTTAATTCGATTAGAATTTCATGCGGAGGATAAAGTCACACGTCCATCAGCTTAATAAGCAATTCAAATTCTGTTAATCCTATCGAAGCGATGCATAATGAATAGTTTGTAACAGTTAAGCTCACAGTGCCGGATTCCATTTATCGTAAATACATGAGCAATAAACATAATTCTATAACATTTACATTTATATTAAAGTGTTATGCCGTTAACGTACACGTGATTTCTAATCATAGAATTTGCGTTATTGATTGTGCAAGATTGAATATTGTGGAATATTTCCGTTCTATATATTAAATTCTATAAATTTTCGTCCCAATTTCAATTGCAACCTCAATTCGAGTTATAAGGATTTCTTTTTGAATACGGTTCATTGAATGTTTAGATTGTTATGTCGTCATTACCAACAGGACTGTTGGATTTTGGCTTCTACTAAAAATCGCACAATAATTATCCAAACCACAATCATTTTTATGCGTGTGAAATTATATTATTCTAACCAATGGTATTAATAAATATGGTTAACACCATCTAAACATAAATTGATAATCAAAATGCATTCGGTTGTATGTCCTAAATTGGAAATCCACAAGGGCTCACCTCTAGCCTGCACTATAACTATGAATTTCCGCCTGAACAGTTCCAAATCGATTACAAACCTATTCCAGAACGTCATTCTGACAGAATAGGAGATATTACACAGGGCCATACACCCTCGTTGTTTGAAACAAAATTACCTTTATTACCGGTGCGCGAGACAAGGCGGAATGTTAGTCAGGACGTTGGCCACGTCCTATAAATCACTGGCGGCCGCAACTGATTCAGATTACCGCCACACTGAACTGGGAAGCGGGACCTCGGACGCCGAGTGGTATTTTAATTTTCTATCCCTTTAATAAAAACGCTCCGCTCTGAATACACTTAATCTTATCTTTTGATGGTTTTACTTTGTTACCGTGACACTTTATCAAGATTTATTATTGAATTTTACTTGGCATCACTTAACTAGTCGTAGTGTATTCACGAAATCAAGTATAAAAGTAAATTTTATTGAAAATTCTTCTAAATTCATAGTTTACACTATATGTGTAATACGTATCCATTATTTCAAGTTATTAGTTTACCTTTAGGAGACGAGATTTTAAACGGCCATCTTTGTTTTATATTTTATAAAAGTTAAAACGATATGTATACATAAGTCAATTTTTTTGTAAACAAAACAATAATTACGCAGTTTTGGTCGTGGTTCAACGGCATTTTCGATTAGAACTGCTTAGTGATAGTAACACTAAAGTCGAATTTATCTAAACAAAAAAAAATCCAGTTTTTAATACCGCATATTTCATAATGATAAATATAAGCCAGAGCATCTAACGTTACATGACACTGTCATTCGAACAATAAAAAATAATTGTCCATTTTGCGTTCGCCTAGACGACCGCAAAGCAAGATTGATTGCACTATACAAGTACAAAGTATAAAGCGATGGAACGACCGGCCTAGCGAGTGCCCGCGGCGAAATCCGATAGAAAATTATTAAGAAAATTAAATGATCTACTACACTTCGGTTCATAGATATGCCAATTATTGATACCATCTAAACGGCCGGTGCCGGTGAAAAATGTGTGGGTAGCACAAGTTGCGTGTTGCGATTTACTTATGCGTTTTATCAGTTTCCCATCAGCTTTACAACTAATGGTAATTGATTTTGTGTTTCTGTTAAGTAATTTCTGTTTGCAACAAAGAAACTCGTTACAAATTGTACGAAAGTTGTTTTTAAAGGAGCAGGATACAGATTCTTGGCCAGGTTTAAAGTCGTGCTTTGCATGACAAGAGGTTAATTGAGATGTGAGAAAAAGGTAACTTAAATATTTATTCCTTTTTTAAACATTTGAAATTCAACTACTTTCCATTCAGAGGAGAACTAAACAAATGGTAACACTCGACTCAGTAGAGTCGTTTTAAATAAAATCAAATAACTCGTCACGTACACTATAAAGCTTACAACATCACCACGAAAGGTTGTTAACATAAAAACTTCAGTGCGAGAACCCGCAGGAGAATTAGAATAATACTCTGTCTTTTGTTTGCCGACACACAGAAGATATTAAGGCCATTGTTGCTTACAGTTTCAAGTTACTTGCGGGTTAAGTCAGGTATGTTTTTGCTGTACGTTGCGCACCCTTTCATGACATTGTTGCGTTGTTAATTAAACTTGACTAGTGTTTAGTAATTTTCTTCTGGTAGCTTGTATATTATTGTATCAATTTATTTTACCCTTAATCCTTGTTGTGATCCATTTATTCTGGCTAGTTAGTTTGACTTTATAGTCAATATTCATAAACATCAAACCTACAGTATTCCAATCAATAGACAATAAAATTCAATTATGTTTACTATAAAATAATCACTCGGTTTCCTAAAACGTGGCCATCAAACATAAAAATGCACGAAGGCGTCCGTATAGAGCATGGCCAAGAGTCACGCGCAGCGCTCGCACGAACTGCGCACGCGCAAAGCAATCTAAGTGGACTTTTATAAGTTGTTCGACTTAACGTTTTTTTTTTTGTTTACTTTTTTGTACCGCTATTACTGCTATACAGCGATACATTAGACATGTAGACGACTGCTGGACTGATGTGTCAATACGATAAGACTATTCAATTAATCTCATACCCGGAAGTTTAATGAAGAAATAAGACCGCACAATAACCTTTATCCACTCAAATTGTTAGAGACAAATAAAGTTTAAGTTATCTGGATTCATTTCCTACCAGAATTCATCTATACGAGTAGTTTGTTAGATATATCTAATCGAAGACCACAGTTTTGCACTACATTCTAATGTAGAGGAAACATTTTTGTTTGTTTATAAATTATAAAATTACCGAATCGATCAAGTAAACTCGAGTAAGCTCTCCAGTGTGTGTCGTTTCGTAAATTTTGGTTATTCTTGGCTCTATTTGTTTTATCGAATCTTTCTACTTAAATTAATATATTACTTAAAAAAAAAGACAATGATTTATCCTCGTACTATATATATTCTGTTCCTAACTCTAAGCTCTGGTTAATACCATAGATATTATTATGTCAACTTGAAATAAAAAAAAACATTGTCCTGTCTTTCTAAATATTGGTTTATCCTCAGATGATTGGAATTATTGATGCAGAGATATGTTATACTTTTTATTGTATTTTAGGACATGTTATCTAAAATAAGCGGGTATAATTGGAGCCGTATATTCCGTAATAAAGCCCTTATAAAGGAGACCGACTTAAAGCTATTCATGACGATATTCATGGGTTAAATTAAACATGAGCTGGCATCGCCGAAAAGCGACCACGCCTCGTTTCGGGACGACTTGTGTACCGCCCACTACGCCCATTACTAATTATTATAACCGGTTGTTTGTAACCGTCGGTAATTAGTCAACGATTTGCGGCGCCACCTGTTGGCTCCATTTGCCGCTTTAGAATCGCTTCGAAATAGCACTTGAACGTTAAAGACAGCTAACTGAAAGCGTAATTAACAAGGATTTGAATATTAACAGTTGTCCGACATAAATTCCTCGAATCCTAGACCATTAATAACGGTTTAAGTACTCACTCCTTAGTGACTGGGATCTCTAAAACATTTATTGAAATGACTGGAAATAAACGACCATTAACCGACTCTCATGTACATTGATGTATGAATACCCATCTGAAAAATATCATAATGTTTCCAAAAAAAGTTTTATTACATACGAGGCAAGTTATTTATTGAACAAGAATTTCCCCTAACGTCGTAATTATTCGGTAGGTGAAGCAACCTCAGAAATGTAATTACTCCTACACCCATATCTGATCTCTATCGCATATATAATTTCATATCGATTATAAACAACCGTGTATTTTAAGATAATGTTTTGCTTCCGAGAATTATTGATTGATTGGTGTTGTTGCGAGCGGTGTAAGCGCGCTGCATTCAATAAACCTGACTGTTTATTCATAAGCTCTATAGTTAGGAACAAACGAAGAGTTAAAATATAATTGTAAACAATCTTGGCTCGATTCTATCATGATAAAACTCTGTAGCATAAACTGTGGATGTTTATAAATTTTACGAGCTAGATTGCGTCAAAAATTTGTACGTACTTAATCCCATTAAGAATTTCTTATTAATTTATGTTCCTTAAAGATTAATAAGCTTTCGAATGAATTTTCGTGCATTCTTAAAAGTTGATTCAAAAGTTTCATTAAACAATTATAAAAGATACTGTAAAACCAAAAAACTCATCATAAAACTAAGCTTTATTTTACTTTATCTTTGCTCCACAACTAGTATTAAAATACTTTATAGCTAAAAGAGGACTTCCTCTTCGAAGTTAATTGTACCTTGTCATTATCTAGCAACGAGTTCAATAATAGTTGCGAAGACAAATATTTACCGGTATTTACAAAGCTATGTTTAGCGGATCGCCCACGCTGACAGCCGTCTATTAGCGAGCCCGGACTCCCTAAGGTTTAGTCCCTTTCACACTGCCATGCTGCCACTCGCTGGTTTAGGTCCTTTCACACTGCCTGCCCCAGGATATGGCAGCCCACTTGATCAAAGCTGACAACTGACATTTAATGAAACTCATTAGATGACTTACACTTTAATCTGAAGCCTTGTGATAATGGTCGGCTAGAAAATTATTAAACGTTGTCCATTGTATGTGTATAGATAATTATTGGGTTCAAAATTTTAAAGTTAAATGTTCGTATCACTTCCTTAGAATTTTTTTTTATTTTTAATCAATTTTTATTTAGATTATTTTAAGCTATTTTTAAGAATTTATGATTTAATCGTATTATTTGGTTTCTTTGTTTCTTTATTGAAACGGTACCTTGGTCTTAATCGACGTAATGATTTCGTATTATTTCAAAATCAGAATTGCCGGTATCTAAATTTATGGCTACTCTCGATTGCTTACCGCGCAATTTAATATCTAATAAATTTAATTTTGAACGGTAACATGCCAGTTCAGGTATTTAATTCTGTTCATTGAATTGATCCTGTTTTTGCAATTTTAGTTCTCTATTATTATTAGCGAATTATTTTAGGTTTCTACTCTTGGTAGAAAGTGAATTAACTATTTTATGTCACTATATTAGAATATTGGTTTGGCAGATGCTAGGAAGATGAGTGCAGATATCGCGGGAATCCTCTGGACGACCGATAACACAAACTTTGTGGCGATTCGTTGGTGAATCTAATGAATTCTAATGCTTTTACAAAAATTTTTAAAACGGAATGTCTTAAATGGTGTTGATAGATCATTTCCTAAATGGAATTTATATCGACAAAAATTTGGACAGTAGTTTTAACACCTTTGATTTAAGACGAATGGTACATAGTTAATTATTTTAGCATTATAAAATTAAGCTAAAATGTGTGTTAAAATTAAGTTAAAAAAAGAATAACAAACAAAAAAGCCATCTAAATTTAAGGGACCATCGGTAACGTAGGCACATAAGGAATAAGTAATGCGCTCAAGTTCTGTAATAAATCTTAAAAGAATGCTCTGGCCGCTCCCAAAAGGATACTTGTAGAAGCGTTCACCTTCTATTTTTCCTGTTATTTATGAATCTATGCTTTATACTAGGACCGCGAGCCAAGAATAAAGTGGGTAACTAAAATAAATGACTGTACGTTACCATAATCATACATTTCTTTTGCCCTATCAAACTTTTTCTTAATGAAAATGAATGAGCAAAATAAGTCAGTAAAATAAGTCGATGTTTCGTAAATAAATGAAGCAATAAGATGCGATTAAAACGATTCGAAACAAAGAGACTTTTATTATCTTTACTCTCTATCTCGGAGCTAGATTTATGAGAGTAAATTGAAAATATAAACCATCTATTACAGTTCAAATGCTAGTTTTATCTTTCATTAATTGTAATTTACATAGGCCTTCTTACATTTGCATTTTAGAATAACCAATTTATAATTACCACGTCATCGGTCACTTAAACTTAATAGATTATAAAGGATTTCAAATTTAAACAAATTTTAACCAATTTGTAACAATTGAGAAAGATAAAATTTAATTATAATTGTCTTTAGCTTTACCGAAGCAATTTTTGTTTTAATGTTTACAACGGTCTTATTTTTAAATACGGTGATTAAAAAAAGGTTAAGCTTTTAAGCCGTCGGAGTCGGGATGGAAATAACGGTTAAAACGAAGGGTTCCTTAGGGTTAGGTGACGCGCAAATCTTTTTGTTTGATCAGGCGCTTGTTGACAACAAATTCGTTGACGTTAATCCCTAGACAATGGAAACGTTTCATCCCAGCACAAGTCAGATGACGGCTCGACCACCGTCGCCATTTTAAGTAATGCTAAATCTCTGTGTTAATATTTATATAAATGCTTTTCCTCGAAATTATTGTTTTGTCGAAATTTATTCTTCCATATAATCCTAAAAGGTCTTTGTATCTTGTTAAGTATTTTTATGACGCTAATATATTTGAATCTTCCAATCACTGTTTGTTTTTTTTTTGTTGCTTTTGTATTTGTACCCTAATGATAAATGGTATACACCATGCTTTACGCACCCGTTTATTTAGAATTTCCGAAAAACCGAATTTAATTCATTGGAAAAGTGTCATACTGTATTCTGAAATTGTAATCAAACCAAAATATTTTAGTGAACGTACTTTACTTATAGGTAGTAAACGTACAAGAATTATGCAACATAAAAAAAATGTGTTCAAAACATTTTACGATTAAGAAGCTTACCAAAAAGTTGTACAAATGTCTGGTTGATTGTTTTAATTACTATAAATTACAGCGCTTTTTCTTAAATATATCATCTGAATAGTGTTTAGATAAATGTTTAACAGAGGGTTGGACTATTAATAGTCATTTGGATGGCTTGTTAGTTTAGAAAGAAAGCAAAAAATCCCGTCTTCGCATACATCAATGTTGATTTATTCTTTTGTACATTTGTTTATATCTTACGCCTGTATTCCCCGAAGGGGTAGTCAGAGGTGCAACTAGTGCACCCACATTTTGCCATGTTATTCCGTCCCATAGGGGCCTATCGCCATATTGGGCACAACATTTGTTTATGAGCTATCTTAGCTATATTTTGCTATGTGTATTAGAACAAAAAACCTATGAATTGAAAATCTATCTTCATTAAAACACGTTATAATTTGGCAGACATTTTTATTTATACTTGTTAAAAATCAGCTTTATCAATCATAGCAAGTAAAATTTATTTACAAATCCGTTTGAAAGACGAAATTATAAAAAAGTAATAAATAATTACAACGTAAATGCTTATATTAATTAAAAATAAATTTGGTCATTGACGCCAAATCGAACATCTAGAGGGGGGAAATTATGGTTTACACGTTTCATGTAAATTTGGTAGGAAATATTTTAAAGCTAAATCGTAAACAAATTTAAATGCATTACATTACAATAATGAAATAATTTTAAACACATTGATTATATTTGTAATTACATGAAATTAAGATAATTATCAGTTTATAATTTCCTTATTATATTAATACCATTAATTTCCACCATAACATTTAGAAATATTAATGTTGACCGAGAAAAATATAATTACTCTGTTTTTGTTTTTACAATAAACGCTTCAAATATTTACACATACATACATCTTTTTATTGCTGAAGAAATTCAAAGTTACTAAACGAGTTAACGATTTGAATTAAGTATGTCTTACAACTATTAACTAAACGTTAATAACGACTAGGCTGTAAAAATAGCTCTAATTGTTAATTTTAATTCAACTTTTATAATACATTCTGAATACAATTGTCACTGTAATTTAGAAAAGGTTCGAAACAAATTGGAAGTGATAAGTTCAAATATCACACTAATAAAAATATTCAAATCATTAAGCATAATATACAGGTTGCAGTTTAAATAGTCAAGTAACATCTAATTATTTACAGCATACACGAGTTAGTTAAATTTTAAAAAGTTACCATTATTCGCTTCTTAACATATTTACAATGCTAAATTGTCTGGTGTTTACCTTACTGTGTTTCATAAATATATTTTATAAGTACAATTTACAATTTTCCTAACACTACATACAAACAACTCGATAATATGTCGCGCAATCATAGCGAACGATGAGCATAGAGTTTATGAAGAAGAAAACAACTTAAATTAAATCACAAAAGAAACCATCTCACAAAATACTTTTTTCATTTACCTTCTTGCATATCCTTGCACACTCAATCAGTATCACATAAGAATCTGTTCGTCCACTTTAATAAGAAAAATCGTTTGTATATTTTTTTCACGATTTTGTTCTAATATTTAGGAACTCAAAGCGCGATCATCGATCGACAGCATATCGAAGCTGTGACGTCACACGATGACGTCATGCACGGAATTCTCGTTAGTCGCGATTGCCGGCGTCAGTACAGGCTGGAAACAGTGAGATGCTGGAGTAAAATCTTCGACTAGCTTTCGCTTCAGAACCGAGGATGAACCGACGTAGACGTTAGTCCCGGGGAACGTGCCCCGTCGTCTCCTTCTCCATACTATAGCGGCGAGGGTAGCCAGGCCGAAAGCTATCATAGCTGACAAACAGCCGAGCACTAACTCGGAATCTGGAGCCCGTTCAGGAACGCGCTCCCCTCTCATAGAGCTCACTAATACTGACATTAAACGGTCCCCTTCACTAACTTCGACGTCTTGTACACTCTCCGTCGAAACGCGTTGAGCTCGACTCGTATCAATGGTCATTGTCTCTGATTTTTCGTTATCTACACCCGGCGTCCGAGACACCAGTTCCACTTGAATGTGATATATCGTATCTGGCCAAAGCGATAAAGTTACACGTGTGGAATCAGTAAAAAGGTTTCCTTTCAGACCCCCACCGTCTACTTCCCACGTTACGAGATAAACGCCACGCGCGATCCTCGGTTCCCAGGCGATTTCACCGATTACGAGAACTTTTTGATGGATAAGAGATATTTCTTTTAGCGTCCATTTATGTTCGTCGTGGCTGGAAGAGTTGGTATCACGGGCTAACCACGTTTCGTCGGGGCTATAGATGGTAACTAGACCTTGAGGGTCGACGACGAGAACTCGAAGGAGAGCACCTTCGTTGTTCGAAGGAACTCTGGTAGCAAGTGCTTGGGTTTGTATTATTTGTCGCCAAGGTCCTTCCGCAGCTCGTCGCATGACGACGTAGACAAGTGGAGCAGGTCTGGTTGTAGCCCGGGGCGCCGGCGGAGGCCAGCGAGCCAGTGCGCCGCTGACTCTCATCACGCCCTCGCCCTTGGTGTGTATCACTGGCTGTGTCTGCGACGCTCTAGCCGCTTCTGTGTGGAATTCGCACGCTACTTTACAACCTGGGAACTGCGAACAAAATAATTCCTATTATAATTTTTTTACTATCCCTATCGAACTGACTAAAGGTATTATAGAAAAATAACAATATAACTGATAAGTTAGAATTAGTGTTTTTGAAGTAAAATTTATAACGAAAGCTCTTGATAAACTTACGCATATATCCTTTTCATCGCACACCGCACCCCAAACTTGATAGTTCGATTGAAGTAGTTCACAATTTTCCCAGCACTGCAACAATAAAAGCCCTGCCTTAATGATGTGTGTAAAATTGAAATAAAAGACGCCAACATTTAATTGGACATCATTCGCACGGATTGTCACGAACAGACAGCCTTTGATCTCTCGGAATGATAAATGGAAACTGTAACTAGCGCTATGAATTAGTAGAATACTACTACCCGTGCACAAAAACTTAAGACCTGAGTCCGATGACCATACACCGAAATTCCTTTAGTGTTCAAAAAGGAAATTAATACAAACACAAGCGGTTAAGTAAGACTTGAGTGGGAAGTCTTTTATTGATTTAGCGGTTATAAAACATTCAGATTTAATATCTTAACTCTATAATTAAAATGAAGAAATTTATTATTTTGTATAGAAATAAATACTTTATCATGTAGATAAGTATTAGATATCTACTTGAATTTTTAAAAATAGAACCATAAATTAAAGATGGAAGACGCAGCCGTGTCTGTTCGGATTTAAGGATGACGTTCAATACAAATCCAGCATTTGTCATTGAGGCACTCATTAGTCGAAGTTGACGTTAACTTGACGCCGAGTCTCGCTTTGGTAAGGTTTAATAATTTATAAGGAGCCGTGCAAACGCTAGTTATTAATTACTGATATTGACAAAACGTCCTGTCGCCTGGCTGCCCGAGAAACGTTTGAAGTGGGGATGTTATTGATTTAGCGAGTAGTCACCATTCATTTGCATTTCTGTATCGTGGAATCTCATCTTGGAGTACTAATAATTAATTTGTCGTTAATAATAACCTGACTTGCATAATTCCATTGATTACATTTGTTTATATATTAGCAGTAGTTGTAAATTACATTGAAACTCAATCAACTTTAAATGTAATACTAAAAAAACGAAAAAGGATTAATTTCTTCTCAAAAAAAAACCACACGAATCTAATAAATTACGCTTATACGAGACTTTTTTATAAACAAAGTGTTTCTTTGAATTAAAACGTGCATACTTACCATAAAACAGTCGGGGCCTTGCAAACACGATGACTCCCCGCCGGGCCGCGGCGCAGCGAACTGCGAACAAACACACAAAATGTCAATCATTGACCAATTTTTCGAAATATGGGTATAAAAACAAACGAAACAATAATGATACGTAACGAAATCAATGATTCATTTTCATTTTCAAATTATTATCTGAAATTAGCTTGTTTTCTGAATACTTATGCATCAAGTAACCGCGGCGATATCATCCCCTGTCTTAAAAAGTCCTGTAAAACTCATTAAAATCAAATAAATGCTATGATATCGTTATCAGTTGGGTGAAATAGACATAAAAGTTTATAATTCATATTTAAATTTATATAAAATGAGGTATTCGTATATGGATGTTATAGATAAAAAATAAAAATAAAAAAACGGAATAGTATACAAATTGTCTATTTTGTTCAAATTAAAGGGGAATTATCTGTGCCTACTCTTTTCAATGTCTGTGCAACATGCATTAACCTAATGTTGTTGGCTGAAAGAAAGCATTCCGACTCGTCAAGACTATTGCGGTAAACTATCCGCTTTCATTTATCTGAAAATTTGCATTCGTACCCTTTTTATTGAGATCTTTGTACTAATCTTTAATTAAATTGTATCAAATGTTTTCAAATGAAACATGTCAAAACATGTTTGATATGTACCGGGCGTACGAACGACCTTCCGTATTATCAAAATGTTTCTGTTACACGATAAATCTTGAAATTCTTAATTAGGACTTTAACATTGCACTTTGACACTCATCCGTAGAGACAGCAATGTAAAAAGGGACGTTTAATTATTCGACGGGACATCGATGCATTACGCCTTATCTGAGTCCGGAGTGGGTTTTATATTCAAGAGGATAAAAAGAAGAAAAGAATAAATGTTCGATTCGAGCAGCGAGTTTAATGTATTTGATAAAATTGACATGCATCTGCTTACCGTCGGCCGGTCGTTTTAATTGCCTGATATGCCAATGGGAGCAGGCTGGCTCGAGGCCCGCGGTACTTACAGTGGCTCGGATACGTCAACTTCCCTCACGACTTGATAAAGCGTTTTTTAACTTTCTAAATGGACTCAAAGGTCACGATTATGAATTTTATTAAACATGACTCACTTTCATTAAAATGGTAAATAATAGATTAAATTATATTACCATTTAAATATTTAAAAAATCCTCTTTAAACCTCCTTTATCAGTAAATACAGTAGGAACCCTTGTTAGTGTACATTTGCGTTAGTAAAATTTACATGAAAATGTAAAATTAAATGGATATTCTATTTTGATTAAGTTCGCTAAGCAGTGAAAGCAAAGGAACCGAAATTATGACTTTTTTTAATTTCATACAGAAAGATTTATTCTAGTACTTTCTACCAAGAACTACATAGAAGTAAAAGTAAATTTAAATTCAAATATTTGAAACACTAACCAATCTATCAACGTGACACGACAAGCCAAAAAATTGATTTTAAACGATACAAAAGAATGTCATGTCTTCTTCTGAGACACTTCATTTAAACACAAACTGTTTAAACAAGTGACATTATTTAGAGTGAATAAAATACTGAGGTACAATTTGAAAGTCGTCGAATCAAATACAATAAATTCAGTCTAGACAGGACGTTACGTCATATAAAAATCTTATCCGTATAAAATAAAGGTTCTAACCGTAATAATACAAAGCAATTCAAATAGGTAATATCAATCGGTAGCAACGAAGAAAAAGAAATTACACTATTAGGTCACTATCATTGCCGCTAATGACGCCAATCTCTAGCGAGGGCCATCAGGCCACTCCGGCCGCACGTTATTAGATGTAATCATCGTAATTTTTCACACAATTTATTTTTTTTGGATCACGATACAACGCCACAGAAGTGTTATTTCACGTCGGCTAATGACAACAAAAAATGTGGTCGAGAGCGTTGCGCTGGTAGCAGAGAGAGGCGCGTCGAATGTAATACGTCTATATTGGATTTTTATGCTTTGTTTATCGAGTATGTTAGACTCGGTGCAAAGTCTATCTGTTTGTTTGTTGTTGTTGCTTGTTTGTCAAATAATAATAGTAGACGCTCCCACGATTTTAGTGTTCTAAGCAGTGGACAAGTGCGGTGCCCTGGATATCTTTTGTAGAATACAGTTACGCTACAGTGCGCCCCTTATGATTAGTAGCCAATGGTGAGATATTTAAATCAAACTTTGTTTGAATGGGCCCAGTCCTATAAGTATATATTTTTGGCGTATGGGTGGTTTATCTGCAACTCTATCTCAAATATTATAGTACATTATAAATGAAAAAAGAAAGAAAGATAACTGGTATTAAATAAACTAAACAAACGCGACAATCATGTAACTTTCTCCTTTTATTGATGTCGATAGCAAATCATTTTTCATTTCTGTCGTACAATAAAAGTTGGAACCATCGTGCAAACAATCAGCTACTTAGATGAATTTGACATGATATCAATTAGAATAAATTATATTTCCTCCTAACTGTACCGAATTCTACTTTCGCCATTCCGAATGCACACCACAAATAACGTTTAACCAATTCAATTATTAAGTATTGTATCGCACGACGCCGTCTCGAAGAGTTTGAAATATGAAAGTTAAACAAAACAAAACGGGCGAATGTACTTCGGCGACTGCAAAGGGAAGTGAGTGAATAATGAACGACGGTGATTGAAAACAGCTCTCCGAGTGGGCTCGTATTTGTGTAAGATGCCGCCGCAGATTACTCTTTTGTTAATCAAACAGCGCTTATTGAATATTATTTAATTAATCTTTCCTATTTGACTTTAGATTCCGTTGAACAGAACGCGATGAAGAAAAATGAATTGGTTCAAAAGTTCAAAAGTCGATTGTGAATTGAGAATTCATATTTAAAAAAAAAACTTAGTTTAGTAATTTACATCGGTATCTTGATATAACAGGAATCTATCAATAGATACATATAATGATGAGTGCAATTTATACTTTAGAAAACTCGCCTCCTAACAGCCTCTAAAAGGGCTTCTTTCTCGTCTTCAAACCATAAATGTACAGCTACAATATTTGAGACTTACTAGTTAACTATCGATGGCATAAATTTTTATATAGCTCACAGGTACGATTTTCGTGACATCAAAGTTTAAAAAAAGTGATATAAAAAGAGATCACATTAAACGAGCCAGGATCTCACATACCTACGCTTAAAAAAATAACAAAAGCTATTAAATGTAATCGTTCATGATCCGTGCCCGAGGCTGCGCGCAGGCATGAACTAATCGATTGATAGACACACACACGGCCGTTTACAATCAATCCATCAGCATTTATGTAAGGCGTAACTACCGATGATCTTCATTTATCATTTTTTTTTGTGGGTAGCGGCCAGTCCAGGCTCGCGGGTCAAACCGAGAGTTCATACAAAACAAATATACTTTAAAACTTACGACGCCCGCTAAGTTTCAATTTAAATAGGTCTTTTTATTCTTTTTCCAAATTGTTTTTTCATATATTCTAAAAAAATAACTCGAGGATGTACGTGGATGTTAAAGATAGCCTTGAGAATAATTTGAAAAGGTAAAGTAGCTGAAAGAATTGGTCCGAAAATAATTTGGTAGAACCATGCGCTAGGCAACATCAGATGGTTACAAGTATTTTTTTTGATATTTCTCACTCCTTTCATCATTCAATTAATATTTATACCTTTGACTTTTGTATAGAATATTCTGCTGCTGTGTATTCATAGTAGGTCATTTAAACACGGAAAAAAATGACATTATTTATGAGTCTTTATAATTACTTTAAATTACTTCAATTTCAAAGAAAATATTTCTATGTTACATATTATTAAAGCGTTTTTTTTATTTTGTTAAGAGTATATTTGATAAATAATAATTCCCCTGTCACGAACATAAAACTACACACTTTCATTTTGGACGATATATTGTTGACGGCCAAAAATAGCAGAAATATGAAACACCACTGTGTTTTTCAGCGAGACAAGCAAAAACAATATGAATTATGATTTCTCATAAAGATAAAATACAACCTAAGCCAGCGCCCAATGGAAAAGAAAAAATGTAATATTCTGCAGGGAACAGATACCGAGAGCCGGAGATGTAACAAGAACTCGACTCCGCAGTATACCTGTATTTGATACGAGCCGATATTAAAAAGCAACGGGTATGAGAGTTAAGTCCATTTCAACGAGGATTGTGGACGTTTAATGATTTACTTGCTCATTATGTTGTCAACGTACGACTTAATTTTACATTTTCAATTATTTGCTTGAAATTATTTCCCAGTACGTCGTCATTGAGAAACCTGACTGACTTCACTACAGTAACATTGGTTAATGATGAAATTGTACATACAAACTCACAAATAAAACACATCTTACGGCTGTATTCCCCGAAGGGGTAGGCACAGCTGCAACTTGTTCGCCCAAATTTTGCCATATGTTTTCCGTCCCATAATGTGATAGAGGGCGAGCCTATCGTCTGATATCAAGTTGAAAAACCGAATATCATTTTTCCCAACCTGGGAATCGAACCCGGGTTACCACCAACAACATAATGAGTTAAATGACGTAAACGAGAAATTCTTAAAAATTTGATCGTGAAATGTTATTTCAAAATTGCCCTAGACGTTCTAAATTTTAAAGAGTATTTCATTCGAACAAAGTCGCTAGCAATTGTAGCGAAATATCAATAATAGGTATGTTAGAATATTGGTTAATAAATGTAATGAAGGTAGGTTGTAACAAGATGCAACTGCAACATCTTTTTGCTAACACCGCCTTTTACCGACTTTTACAGCATAAGCTAGTCGTTCTATTAGTCATATTAAAAAATAATTGACATAAAGCAAACATATAAAAATCGATACAAATAGAAGGTAGATTGAAAATGTGTGCGGTGTCCTCACTCTCCGACTCCGTACGTTAGTTGTTATTTCATTTGATGTTGAGAAGGTAAACTCTATTACCGGTCCGTTTTTACAAGTAGAAATTCAATTTCAGCTTCCGCCCTGTTCTTAGTGAAAAGTAGGTTACTGGATACGGAGAGACATAAATAAAATGAAATTAAGTAGTGCTTACCTTTTAAAAGTGGTGTGCTGTTTCGAGTTTTATACTACGCATGGGTAAGCTTGTTTTGACATATAGTTATAACAGTAATCGTATACTAATAAGTTGTTAGATAATTTTTAGGAGTTTTTAATTTTCTATTTAAAAGAAAGTGAATTTAGTTTAAAGGTCACTTTTATAGAAGTTTGTACACTATGTTTCCTACATGGGTGCATTAAAAAAAGATGATAGATGGAATTTAAAATAACTGTTATATCTTAAATTTTCACCAAAAATAATTAAAAAGTAGACAGTGGCTTGCAACGAATGTAAAATTAAATTTGCCGTTTGTAACTAAAGCCTTTATGACTGCCTCGGTGGCTCAGTGGTATCACGTATTACGTATACGGTACCGTTGCAACGCTGGGGTCCCGGGTTCAATTCCCGGGTCGAGAAAAATTATAGTGGGTATTTCCATCTTGAACGATATGGCGATAGGCTCGCCACCTGTCACATTATGGGACGGAAAAACATAATATGGTGAAATGTGGGTGCACTAGATGCACCTCCTCTGCCTACCCCTGCCTACCTCCTTTGGGGAATACATGCGTGAGATATGTTTTTTTAAGTAAGGCATTGAAATAATTCGTTGAAAATATTTTTCTCGTTTATAATTTAAGCAGCATGGCTGGAAATTAAGAACGTGTCATGATTCAGAATAAACGCTCGGTGAGAGATATGTCCCCGATGGCAATAAAAGATCGCCTCTACATCATTAGGTCTCGGTCACAACATGAATTTTTCATGAAATATGGACTCGTATAGATTCACCTTTATTTCAAAGTACAACGTTCAACAGTATCGGTATTATTTTATCTTTGCCGATACTTCTTTTGGACTTTTTGCTTCAAACCGCGCTGTTTTATCTCGGCTTTTGAACAAGGCTATAAAATGTCTCCCAATAATAGGAGGAAACATGAGAGAGAATTCATTAGACACTTCTCAAAGTGAAATAGAAAATAATATCGAGTCAGGTTTTTTTAAGAAACTAATTGCAACTCTCCTTACATTTTTATGAATTAAAAACCAAAAATAAATATATTGAACTCAACTGTTTATGTATGCAAGATATCAACTCTCGACCATTTACGTATTATGGACACATCCTGTCAATTTACTTTATTGATGTTACATTATAGCGTCATTAAGTTTTTATAAACTCTACCTTCTCCTTCAGGCCGACTATAATTATTAAATTACGCGATAAACCTTAAACTATCTATAAATTATACGTTTATAGCTAAAGAATTTTCTCTAATAGCGAAAAACATTTTGAATAGACGAATAGGTTACGGTTTATGATCGTTCCATTCTATTAACTAAATTCAAAAACTTATTGAAATGCTGTAACTAAAATGACATAATAAAATGTTGAATGTATTTATTCGCGCCCATCCTTTAATCATGATAATTGGTGCGCTGGTCGGCTCTGCATTCAATTCCAGAGATGAATTTAAATAAAATAGCGACAGTGTCAACCGTTTCGGTGCGAGAGGAGAGACATGTAAAAGCTGAATTAAATCAGGCCGCCGCTACAATGATATAAATGGTCACAAACACGTACCAAATTTGATCATGCTGCGAATAAATTAAATAGGAACACAATCAAGGATTAAATTACTGCTCGAGCCTGCCTCCTGCCGCCCACGCGGTCGACACACGCGCGACACATCTCGCGCGCCCCGCGTTATGTATGAAGGTGCCCTAACATATAATATTGTGGCACATTGTGCGCTCGGCGACCGCATATAAATGCTCCAAGAGCAAATAAAACGGTGCTATAATTTCAAATCATACGGACAGAGAATGGGTGTGGACGGCGCTCTTATTGTGTGGAAATGATGTAACCGCTATTAAAAGTGTGGGCCGTATCCCTTGAATATTTCTTGCGACGAAGACGTCGTAGGGTCATATCGGTATTTTATATCTCGGCGGAGACAATAGCATTTCGAACAAGAAAACTGGCTTCGTACGTTAAGTGGTTATATGCCTGCATTTTAATGACGCCCGAGTTACACTTCCTGTACATTTTGGCGCAATACTTTTCAAACATTGAACATTTATCTAACAGTACCTTAAACACACTTTCCGGTAAACAGAATATTATTGCCTGTAGAGAAATTCAAGTTACATGTCCACAAAATGGTCCTATAATACACGATTTGAGGGGATTTTCAGTTAAACCCCGCTACAAATATATTTCCTTTTACGACAGCGTTGAATAAAGGATTATAAGATACTATTATGGGATAACTTCCCAAGAAACATTCCTGGTTTAAACCATCTTTTACCGCTCGTATTACATTTGTAAATTTGTAGATTTTATTAAAACTTTTTCAGGTCCATTTGCTATAAAGTTTAGGAGCTCTCCACATAAGTTTCCGATAAAAACAAACATTCTAGTAAATAATAGATTCTCGAATTTCAAGTTAGGTACACAGAGCTATCATTGTCAAAAATATAGATGTTAATCCTAAAAATAAAAATAACGTTTGTTCTTTTCCGATAACATCATAAATTGTAAACTTCACAAATTCCTCTGAAATTCATCGAAGTTGAAAGACAGCCGTGTCTCCGTTAGGGATGAATTTATTGAGGATTGTCTCACTCACACCCAGGATTAATCTCCAATATCCTCATCTCCCTCTGGCACGGCTCGTCGGTTTTTGTAAGATTCAGAAGTTACGTGGAGCATGCGACAGATGTGCGCATGGATGCGGTTGCTAACGAAGCGTGATTGAATTGGGATAATCAATCAAATCTATGATTCGTTGACCGTGAGCGGCTCTATGATTTCAAATCTAGTTACGAAAAAAGAATAAAACAAATCTTTTAGTGTACGTGCGCAGTATTATTTAATTTATATTTTATTTGGTTTGAATGTTGATTTGGTGAATCCATTAATTCACTAGTCATCAGTTGTTTTCTGCTAAACGTAGACTATCCTCTTAAATTGCTACAAACACAGTCCCTTACATCATACAGTAGAATACCCACTGTTTTTACCCTACCCATCGTAATTACATCTTGTAGGAAGTTGGGTTAAAGCTTTGGTTTCTTCTACGCGGTCAGGATTTCGAGATGATTGATTTAAAATTGAAATTGTTTATTGAGCTTGATTTATAAAACTGTATTAAATATTTTAAAATCAAACTATAATTTATTATAAAATATAATTGTAACAGTAAATTTACATACTGAACAGACAATTCGATTTCACAATAAATGCAAATATAGATAACGCATAGCTGTATCAGAGTAAATTTGAATTGACGGAAAACTAGTAGAATGCAATTCCAATACAAAGAGACCGTTACAAAGCGTTATCGACACCGAATACGATAGCCGCAATGCGAAAATTATCCGCAACCACTAGCATGCAATTGTAGGAACAACGAAGGCGTAAGGAGGACATCCCAATGGTTATGTTTCGCCATGTATCTGATTCAAGTTGTGACGTGTCGTTTATTCCGCTTACTATATGCCGGAGATGCGATCAATTTATTTGTGTACGCGCATTGGAATATTGGCCTTAACATTTGATTGTACTCTGTTTACCACTGCAAGTTGTAAAGGCACGTAATAAATAGTTATTACATCCGTACTTCACATTTATAATCCAGATAGATCAAGATCACCTAATTCATTTTTACTGTCCGATATCATATATTTTCGGATGATACGTACCAACTGTTTTGTTTAATAATAAATTTTAAGCGACACAATATAACTTGATTTTTTAAAACTAAAATTTGTGAGGAACACTTAAACAATTTGATATATCTAAAACATTCCGTTCGCAGAAATCAATCAGGAATCTCATCGATGATGCGAGCTACGATGAACGACTTTTGCTCGGATGTATCGATTCAAAACGCGAACAATGCGGGTATGATTAGTTCAAATGTACAGTTGCTCGGAGCTCTGAGGCTAAGTCTAGAGGCATTTCCTTTGATCTCTATTGACGATGAAGATATTACGATAGAGCCACAAACCCCGCATCAAATCGAACTACATAATTTATGTTAAGACCGGGGCTTATCATTCAATACTAATGTCTATTAAATTAATCTCGAACACAGAAGTTTTTACGACTTTATTTACGACTGCGGCGAGACTAATTTAGACGAAGCAAATTTAGAATTTATAAAATAAAAAGACCAATTAAAAGATTCATAGGCGTGGACGAAAATGTACGAATATTATAACAAATATTTACACAGGCGGGCATACAAACGGTAGCGCTAAAAGCGAAGACATGGGTTTAATCCAAGGTAAACAGGCTGAAAGAATTACACGAGCGGGACACAAACACCATAAATGCTCCTCGCTCCCTCGGGGCAAACAGGAGCATCGCGACGCGTGAAGTGAGGTAATCCTTCCTAGCGTACGGTTTACACTAGTCTTGTTAAGGCGGCGCACCTCGATTCAAAATGTAAATGACTCGCTTAGAAATTCTCAACTGGATTAAGGTGTAATCTGCATATGTATGATATACTTAAGACGATACTATATTTTGAGAAAGGGAGTAATGTACTCGATTTTACATTAAAATACGATTGAAACAAGCAGTGTATTGTGAACGATAACCGTAAATACTGAACAAAGTTAACGTCGCAATAAGTTCAAATAAAAATATATTGGCTCCATCGATTTCAATTGGACTTGTTTAGATTATGATCTTAGAAACTGGCACGTTTAAGTGTCGTGGAACGGTATTTAGAAGTCGAATGCCGTTACGATGTACGGGAGCTGAATCGTTAGTGAGAATAGCGAGTAAAAATACCTTCTAATAAACGGCTATTATTTCGTTCCTTGTATTTAAGATTCACACGCAATCATACGTATGTAGTAAGCAGTAATTTGGTTTATTATTAAACAGTTGTTTTTTTTTTACAACGTATATGCTGGTATTTAAAGTGGATATGAATGTAACAAAAACATTTCATCTTTCAAATTATTACTATGGTACAGATGATGAAAGAGATAAATAGAAAAAAAATAGATGAAATTAAATATATATAAAAAATGAGGTAACTATATGTTTTTTTATAAATCTTCGGACATGTATACAGTTTGAAGCCCATTGCATATGAGTACTATTAAGAAACGAGAAGGCGAATTAAACAGTTAGGCATGTTATTCTTCCCCTTAACCATTCTACCTACTCCATGACCTGTAAGTGGGCGTATAAACCTCTTGCTTCATCTCTTCTGCTAATTACCACACCACTAGCTTGTGATTGCTCAGCGGACTTTACTATGAAAATACGAAAAAGAACAACATTCCCCTTTCTTGACGCAAACTTATTCCTACCAACTTTAGATAAAAGAAAATAGTAAAATGAAATTTCAATATTAAGATTAAATGTTGCGATTCCCAGCACGAAGTAGGAAGTCAAATAATTGTTAAACACGAATAGGTAACTGTTCTTTATCGTGTTGTCAAATGGAAGCGGCGGAGTAACTGATGTCTTATCAAAATAACATAACTCATCCATTCGATGAATATTATATGATATGCGTAACTTTATTCTTGATAAGTAATTAATATTGATGAGCTACTAAAAAAATAAATTTATAACTAACTTTTTAATTTTTGCGATAGTTTCTTATTTGTAAGGAGACTGAAAAGTGACGTGTAAAATTGTAAGTTAGTGTTACTCGTATACTATCCATATAAGTGGATTGTAACTATAAGGTCACGGAAAACGAATTGATTCTATGGTTTATAGTGTGTAGGTAAATTTTCGTAGAAATATTACCTTCATTTATTCAATTAATTTATGTTCAAATGTGAACAATAGAATTTCTCCTAGTCTTCTCTGTTGTAACAAAAATGTTTAAATATAAAGGCCAATTTAAATTTATTTAATAGTGAACAGCATTATCCCCGTCTCCATGTAGCCAGAGATATAACAGATCTACAAGAGGAAGCGTATCGTAAAGGCAAGAACTGGTCGAGTTGCTTCAACTAAATTTATAGCCAATTAAGACGGTGTTAGCCAAAGCAACTGACAATAAGCGCAAATTCTAATAAAGCTACAATCGATTATAGGGTACGTAAATATTTTAAATTAACGAACGAACGTACGCGTACTTAAAAATATTAATTACAATCTGATAGAAATTTTGACAGTATGGAAATATAACACTTCATCCATTAAACCACCACAATTACATATACATGATTAGTACATTTCTTGTGATAATTACATAACTGTTTGTATTATCGTTTAATCAGTCAATTAATTATCAAGAACAAAAACTAAAGCTACTAACTCATACATTAGCAAAATCAGTTTCTTTGATAGCTGTCATAATTTGCCCACAAAGCCATAGAAAAAGATGGAAAAATAAAATTTGTTCGGTTTAAACCAAGTTTGTGTATACAATTTATCGCAAAGACGTTAGGCTAACTTTCTTTAACATAATTTTAGGCGAAAAGTTTAAAATAACAAAGTTGTTGAAAACGGCAAGTAAAAAGCGAACTAAAGAAGCCAGATGCCGCAGACAGTTGGGAACAACCGGCCTCCGAGTTGCTTTATAAAAAGTTAGCTTTTAAAATCCCCCCACCGCTATAAATCAATAGGCAAGAGTTCAGAGGAAGTGGAAGCGTGAGACGGATATTTACTGTGCTGGTGCACCCGCGCTCGTTCGCGATAAATCTCGGAAGCACTCTTTGTACTTATACCAGACTTTATGAGAACAGTAATCACTTATATGACATGACAAAATGCTTCCACGACTTACTTTATAAGAACTAATAGAGCGGAAACTTTGTATTTTACGCTAGGTTTCCTTTAAATTCATCAGTCCATAAAGAACTGTATTAGGAGAATAACTAGTTTAGTAGACGACTTTTTTTATCTACAGACTCCCGTTTAAAACTTGTAGGAAGCGTTATATTTTTTTAAGCGGAATAAGTAATCTTAACTATACTATTTTAAGTATCCTAACATGGAAAATTCAATAAATTATGTGTGCTATAAAACAAGATGATAGCAAAAGGTCTTGCAACTAGGACTTGCAACATCCACTGACCCAATGACCTTCAAGTAACCACCGAAGAGAAGTTCTTCAGCGACTTTCTAGTCGACTTGTGCTAAATATGAGCACGTACCTTTTGAATGACCGATGTGATACAAACGTAATTAAGAAGCAAATAAATAAGTTCAATCTAATGTATTTTTCAAAAATTTTCAATAATAATGTAAACGATTTATTTGACATTGATCTTTTTCATATTTCTACATTATGTTGGTAAATACAAATATTTTACAAAGTTAATAAAGGAAAGGAAGCGGAAGCTTATGCTTTTTATAAAATTGATTCGATTAATCCTTACGCTTATTTATAAGTTAGAATAAAAATCTATTGAAAACCAAAATAGAACTAACCATAGCTTTTGTTGTAAAAAGAATGACATTAAATTACTAAAGGGAAGGGTTAGAACATTTTTTTTGCTGTCGGATGAAAGTGTCACGGTTCGATCGTCATCCAATTTACTTGGCGAGCCACCGTCCGTTCGGACCTACTCTTTGTTGCTCGGTCACGCCCGCATCCCGAGTCCGTTGGTAAACATAATACCCTGTTATTTGTATACTTTTTAATTAGAAGACTTCATTCTATAATCCAACAAAACGCTTTTAAATATCTAAATGAATATAAAACATATAGAGAGACCTTTAACTCTAATAGATGTCAGATGAACTGATAGAAAGACTAACGGTGCACTGTAACGAACAGGACTGGAAATCCATGTCCGAGATGTACAAAGATGTGTTAACGATGATTTGTTTTATATTATTTCTTATGATTGAGTTGTTATTAAGAATTTCTTCATAAGGAGATCAGAATTATTGAAACAAAACAATGGATACGAAAATAATTTTATTTATTTAAAGTAATATTTTTTGGTAAATAGTGATTTGATGCTTCTACTTCCGATAGTTCCCATTATAGTTTTCGTCTACGAGATTAGCTTAAAACCGTAGCTTTACAAAGTAGAAAAATACAAACGCAAATGCTAACAAGATAAGCAAGAACAAGACTAAACCCGGCGGAGGTGGCAAGAAACATTATTGTTATCTACTTGCATAGTTTGAGTACCCACTTAGAGTATAAATGCTACTTAATTCAGCAAAAACAAAAGCGGCTAAGTAAACGCTTTCCACTACCGACGCCAACATTGTACCGACATAATGTACCTACTCGACTACTTATCTAGGTTAATAGCAAATACGTACTGAGCTAGCTTCCCAGTGAAGTTTGTGCAAATAAATTTCTATACAGACTACGCATTGCGACGAAGCTTTGTAAATACATTTATATCTCAAAACTTGCTAAGACGTGGGAAGGTTCTTGGACAAATAATCATAAATAAGAGCATGTTTATCAACATATATATTTAGAATTGAAATAAAAATAGTCTTTGCAAATAGTCTACAATAGAGATAAATCAATGAGTGGTATTCTATATACTCTCTGTGTTGTTCTCTACCACTAGTAAAGCGTCCCACAGCTACCGCACAGAAAACTAGTGATTTCGATGTTCTTCTAAATATAAAAAAGTTTATGGCTAATCCTTAATTCATCTCTTTTTTCTACTTTATGACGTTAAAAGTTATACATATTTGTATTTGTATTTTTTACTTTGAGGAAATAAATCGCACGGATTACAATAATGTAAATGGTTATTGTTCAAAGATATAGCCAAAATACCTTCTATGTTGTTGGTAAATAAAACTGTGCCGGTCCGGGAACAAAATATCCAACAATATAACGCACCAAGACCAATACATTCAGTTCTGAGCGGGCTTTAGGTCGGTACCATTTATATTACAACCAATAAATCCATACAGCGCCACAGCGCTGTAGCGCGCTTGAAGCCATATCGAGTCGGGTTTATTCAGTTTGATACGATACGGGACTAAAGCCAGCTTTCTTAGATAAGGCGGGTTCAATGCAGTGTCGGCTCAGCATGACAAATGGCCGCATCTCTGTGACGTCAAGCTTACCAACGCTATGAACTTATAATATGCAAGGAATAAGATGTAACGGGAATAGGAAATAAGTTGTATAATTTATGTTAATTTAAAGCCCTTTATAGTTCAAAATAAATATAATCATATATTTAATTTACCATTAATTATGTATCTTAAAGAAGTTGATAATTCAACGATAGACTCTTTTTTTATTTCTTACGCTCTCCTAATGAATAACTTCAATGTTGTGTGTTGATATTAAAAAAGATCTTTGGATATTTAAATAATAAAAAAAAACTTATGACAAAAAAAACATTTACACAGTACAAGTTATTGAAAAGACACAGCTGCTAATAGTTCTAGGAAAGTGTTACTTATACTTCCATTGTTCTGTAACCGTGCAAGTTACAAAGTATCCACCATCGTTACATATTCAACAGTATTCTTGACGTTGTTATAGCTTGCGTGTTACGTGTTCAGTATCCAAATTACGTTATTTTTAATAAAACTCACAAACCATAATAAAATTTTAATAAAAATTTTTACGTCTGTAACGGTCTGCAAATAAAAACGATGGTAAAAAGCAAACCAATGTAACTATGTCGATCGGATTCTATCCTGTACTTCCCAAATATTGTAATTCCCAATGAAACTGTTTTAGTTTACGTTTACGTCGATTACATGCATATATA
>JAABKM020000006.1:2554643-2577911 GCA_016277805.2 Papilio aristodemus | reverse complement strand
TATAAAATATATACAAATGATTTAAAGATCTGTTATTAAATAATAAACCCATTTGACTAATAAAATAATTATGAAACTCTAGGAAAGAATATAATGATCGTAGAAATTCTAATGACATTAAAATACGTCAGGGCCCACGTTTCGGTCCATGTAATTAAAACAAAAGACGAGACTAATATTATAATGGAAGTTCGTAAAAACATTTTCAGTTCTAATTAACAGTAATAAGACAATCAGCGGATATTAAAGAAGCATGTCCGAATCGACAAAAGAATCCGCCTTTAAATTGGTATGAATGCGGTATGCCAGACAGTAAGTAAAAGAAATTAGTAATAAAAAAAACAATACATATTTCTTTACTATGTATTTGCTTACCTATTATACATACATACACATACATAGATGTGTTCATTCATTACGAATTAAATAAATAGATGTCGTTAATATTTTGTAACAGAATTTCTCGTAAAAGACGACGAAAAGAATTGAATGTTAATTTTATATAAAATAGAGTTGTCTCTCTAG
This sequence comes from Papilio aristodemus, assembly GCA_016277805.2. Taxonomy (NCBI): domain Eukaryota; kingdom Metazoa; phylum Arthropoda; class Insecta; order Lepidoptera; family Papilionidae; genus Papilio; species Papilio aristodemus. Next base: position 2,577,386 of record JAABKM020000006.1, on the reverse strand, counting down.
AAGCGTTAACCTCATTTACAAGGACAATTAGCATCGTTATTACAAGCTTCTACTTCTTCAATGTCCTTTATACTTTGAATTTTAAAATGACCGTTTTTAAAATAAAAAAAACCGCGATTATAATTACGCGGAATGTTCTAATTACTTCAAGAATGTAATGAAAAGAAGTTTTTGCCATCATTCATTTATTCTCTTTAATATACATTAACATTCTTAAAGTTTTAAGTTACTTGAATTCGTATTTAGTAATTTTTTCTTTAACATTTTTCTAATATATCAAAAAATATTACAATGTGCCAAAAGTTATATTAAAATTAACAAAAGAATTATTTATACAAATGCCGATTTTTTTAGTTCATAGCTATTTATCGATAAGTTATGTTAAAATATTTAATAATATTGAATAAAACGGCCAATCATTACTTTTATTTACGCGACAGCTAATTTCAATGACTGGGCAGGCCATTGAATCTTGGCATACCCCCACAAATAGAGACAGCGTCATATTTACTCCGCTGCGAATATTAAAATGAAAATTACGTAGACTTGAGCATTAACAGCGCTAATTTGAAGTGTTCAACTTCCTCCCATGAAATTTCAGTAGGGCCCTCGTCGCGCGAGATTCGCCTCGCACTAGACTACTTTTAATTACTTTTAAAATTGAAACGTCAGTTTTGAGTACTTATTGGAGTGAAAATGTAGAAAAAGTTATTGCCAAATGTTGATAATCGATAAATTTTTTACTTTACTAATGTACATTCTAGAAGTTTTATTTGAAGTCAGTCAACAATAAAATAAATAACTATATTCCATTGCTTAATATTATCGGGAAAACAATAAATGCTGTTATAATCTAATAAAAATAAATAAATATCCTACCATTATTCCGGTCGTAACGCATATGCAGAAGGTAGCAAATTGAATAGCTAAAAAGGGTTCGTTCTATGTGCGACCACTAATCCGGGCGTCAGTATCACGCCATTATAGCCTCGTGGATGCCATCTAATGTCGCCATAATCATTTAGCTTCGATATTCAATCGTGTAAAAAGTCAATTAGAAAGAGATACAGCGAGCTCGCGACCACACCATTGTGTACCCGGGCACCGGTCGCGTTCCATTCTAACCGTACAATGCACAAATTATAAACAGTCCACTTGCCTCAATACGCCGCTCACACTTCCTGTGCCATCCATTGTCAATTTCAATACAATAACTTTTATTGAAATGATCCTAGGACATGCTCGTTGGCAATAGAATAGAAATTGTTCTCCCTTAACATTTTATTTGTGGGTTCGGCTGACATTGTTACATATACGTAGCCAATTTCAATTACGACGATTTCCGCTCCGTATCAATAGAACGGTACGGATGTTCACGAAATGTTTGCAAAATGGTTTTCGGGATACTTTCGTAACAAAGTCTCTTTCCTTCAATAACTTGCCGGCAAATTTGTCACATGAAAAGAATGGACGGGGCAAAACCATTGTAACGTGAATTCGACAACTGTTAAAGTCATGTACTGTAAGATAATATCAAAATCTACTTTTAAAACTTCACTTAAATTATATTTGAACACCTTGAAATGAACGATTACACATTTTGTATAGGTTGGAGCAATTAGTATGCAAGTAACGTCATTACTTAGGAAGTCGTAACAGACAGTAACTTAGTACTTAGTCGACCAAGTCGTTCGATTATAACACATATGTAATGACTATTACTGCTCATTCACGGCGCTGATCGAGCCGGCCGGGTTCAATGACCTCCGCAACCGTTATGTTAGATCGAGGAGACAGACAATGTTATAATCACAGAAATGGAGTAATTAGAAAGTTTAGAAAGGGCACGGGTTGAATTAAATGATAGGCTATCGAAGAGGTCTGCTGTACGATGGTTAAAGAATGTATGTCGATCTATCTCTCCCTTGTTGGAATGAACAGATAATCTTGAGAATTTACTTGGGTTGAGGATAAAATCTGACGGTAATAATTACACAAGCAACTCAATTTATCTTAGTTAAAGATTTTCAAGCATTGAGAACTATGTTTTTATTTTTGTTTATTTTTATTTAAAACATATTCATACATTTTCCTACAAAATAAGCATTTATTTAAACAATTACAATGAAAATGTCTGAGTTAACATTTAGTTTCGAGAACTTCTATTAATGATTAGATCTACTGAGAATGATTAGAAAGTATTTGAAAGAAAAAACCACACCAAGTTACCACCAGTTGCAATTTTTGCGCGTCAACGTCTAAAATGTAACCGAAAATCCAGTCCGTGTATCGTAAGTGTAACTTATACTTCACACATTACCAATAAATAAATAGTATTAAAATAAACCTAACAGAGTTTCCTTAACGTTCAAAATTATCTTCTCACTTTAAAAGATGAGAGTCACAAAAATATATTTAAAGGGCAATAAATTTGAATAATTCAACAAGAGTCAACCGTATGAATTATTACAGGTGACAACAAGAACTTAATTATAAAGAAATATTACCAGCAGGCTTGAGGTTGATTTGTTAGCGGAGCGCGTACTCCAAGCGAGGTTCGGACGCGTGACGAAGTTGACTTATGTTCCTACCTAACTCGACTTCCCGTGAAGTACATATCTAGTGAATTGCACAGACTGTTTATGTCCAAAGTTATCAAAAGCGAAAATATTTTGTATAACTTTTTTAATTCATTTTCAGGAGTCATGAGGATCTCAGTAGGATAAGATGGAACAAATTCTCAAATCCTAAGACACAATCATAATATTCCTAGGAACTAACATAGTCCCAGTCGCATACAGTTAAGTGAATATAAACTGCGGTCGTTGATCATCTTCATTATATAAAAGAACAAAACAAGAAGTGACCACGAGTACAATAAAGCCCTCTTGCAAAGTTAATTTATGCGACGTTGCGTAAACGGACCCAGGAACAATAAGGACGCCTCATTCCGAACTTAACGTCACATAAAGTCGTGGGCGAGGAAGACAGCTCAAATAAAAACAGAATCTTTTTTTAATTTAAGGCGAGCGGACAATGAGCAAACACAGCTGGCGGAATGCAAAACGAAACCGAGTAAAGATAGGGCCCACCGTATCTATAGTGTCGGTAGTGGAGCGTTCGTGTAATTTATGTTGAAACAAAGTGAAGGAATTGTTTAATAACGTGTTACAAAGGAACTAGTTTAAAAGAGAAAAAAAATATTCGGCATTGTAGACAAAGGTCTATTTTTTTTATTAAGCAAACAACTAAAAACAAAACAACGGATGCCTGACTGTAGCAGATATCAGCGATAGCACTTACGACATCAGATAAACCTCGGCAGCGAGTCCGAGAAAGGAAACGTTCGGTCGAGACGTATTATTGTTGTGACTATCGCTTACCATAAACATTGCTTGGGAAGTATTTAATTAACAGCGGGGAAGTTTTTCGAGGCGCTCGTAATCGGATGTGGTTTTAGAATTGTGAACGATAACCATTAACGGGAATGTAAACGAGTGAGAGAGACCCAGATGTATTCCAATAAATACATCCGAATTAGAATCGGAACCAAAACAACGATATTTAAGAGGCTATTTGAAATAAACACGCTGGGACGGACGGTGTGGCTCGCGTAAAGAACGCTCGATGGTCGTTTAGATGGCAACATTAGCAGCAGGATGCCGTCTCAGAGCAGAGCACTCGCTGCAGGCGACTTAGATCCCGAACATGTTTATGACGCTCTTATTTGTTTTGATCTCAATCTAAATGATCAAGAGGCACGGCAAATTAAAGCTTCCTTATTAAGTTTCATTTTTCACACTCTTTTTGCTAACATTGACATTGTGATTCATCGTTAATCACTTTTAATTCATTCTTCAACCAGTTAGTAACGAATTCAGTACTGTTACTATTAATTTTGTTTCAAAATTTGTCTTTTAAATTATCACATATTTCAAATTCATATTTATATGATAGATAAATTGTACTTAAATTTTGTGTAACGCGACAATTGAACGTTATTTTCTAGAAAGCGAACTTTTATTTTTCGTATCCGATGAAACAAATGATACACTCACAATGAAAAATGTCAACAGATTACCGGAACGAAGAAAGTTCAAATAAAAAGATTTCACGGACCATTGTGTTATCTGATATCGTACGACTTACGAAGCCATACAAGCTCGCCGATGCAGCCGAGTGACATTCCAAAATAACAAACAAAACATTAAATCCAACTTACCCAATTGTTATTACCTTGTTTTTTGTATCGATACTTATTCACACTGTTTAAGGTAAAGTTCGATTGGAATTTCCTGGAATTGGCGAATCCTATGCGATGAGGTTGTGATGGATAAGCCACTTATTGCGACCCTGTTTTAATCAATGCAGTAAATGAGCCACAAATCGATATTCACAAAGTGAAAATCTGTATCGAGTATGTTTTAGGTAATCACAGCTTAGAATTAATATCTTTTTAATGAGTCAATTTCATGATATAACCGTCGAATTATAATCTCTTATTACGTTACGTTACGTTCATGAGAAATTAATTTTAAATAGTGTAAATAGTGAGAAAATGAATTGTACAGTACTCGTATTTGTAATACCGTAAAATACATAGAAATGGTTTTAGTGTACAAAATAAATTGTCTATAAATTGACTTGGGACAATATACAGAGTTGTCTAATATGTATAAATAAAAATCCTCTAGAAAAAAAATTGTAGCCGCTCAAAAGACGTGTCAAGTCGTCAAGCGAAGCCTCCCTTCACAGACTGTACCCGAACACGTCAATTTGTTTACGAATTACGCATAAATTCGTCCCCGAAGACAAGACATCTCGTGCGGCGATCGCTGTTGCGACATTTCAATAAAATTTACGATTGTGACTTAAATGGCGTGTCGGATGAACAAAAAATGCTCCAACATGTTCCGCTTTTATTTTAGACGTATCGTGAGTTCGTTAAAATATCTGGCCGGAGATAATAAACCTGTCCGTTCTTTGTGCAACTAAACAGCAATGAAATTGAATAAATTATTATCGATATAACCACGGATAATTAAATGTTTGAATAATGGTTATAAAGTTTTAATTTATGAAATAATAAAACACTAGTTTCGCCATGGGCTTATCTTGTTTAAACGCTGTCATAAATAAAAGTGATCTTATCTTTTTATCTGTTCGGTAGAAACTTTTATCATCATGACGATAATTAATTCGTTTTACTGAGAAGTTTTTTTGCATAATTTTAAAAATTATCTTTAATTGGAATACCGGTTCGCAATTGTGTAATGAAATATTTTAGAAATTGCCGACTAATTTTGAACATTAGTGACATTTTTTAATATTTAACATAATTATGTTTAAATAAATTATGTTCTACGGTTCCTATTTTTTTAGGTTAAAAATATTACTTAATGTTTAAAAGGTTTAGCTGTTCTATATAGAAAAGACAAAACAAACCGTTTAGCAGCAACGTATGGTACCTACTATACCCACTGCAAAACTGTAAATAACAGTTACTCACCTTTCTATGAATTCCTTGATTATTTCAGTGATAAGGTTACTAAATCAAAGATGTGTGTGATATTTTAATCCTATAACAAAAATTCATAATATCGTTTTTAGTTGTGTTATAACTTGTCTTCTTGACACGCTTTAAATTGAATTAAATATTATAAGGACACGATAATACAATACATTACTTACTCATTCGTTCTGAACGTCCTCGGTATTTTATTGGTTACATTGAAAGCTGAATAGCAAAGCTATTCTCTGTTGTTTGATTAATTACTACAGTTAAAGAACAATGTATCCAGAGCTAGCGGTTCCGAAATAGTATGTTTGGAGTGGCGTGGCCAAATGCACGCTACATTGATATGTGTTATTGGCCATGACACGCGAGGCATCCGTTGGAGACGATCGTTCGGCACCCTATTGGTATTTTTGTCAACGTTCCCAACAGCGTTTACTCACAACGTGTTTACTCAGATGACGCGATAGTTTAAAATTAGTTAACAAAACCATTTTCTTAATAAGAATAGGCGAGACATTCCGTAAATACTACCCTACTTATTTCATCGTAATGAGGTTTACAAGTCGGAATTTATTTACGGCAGAGTCAAAAAGTCTTAAGATTAAAATTTAAAATTATTTTTATTCTGGTTGATGGCTTGGCGTACAACAATAACTTCAAAGCATGTCATATGTGAGACCTAATAAACTAGAAAGCATAAAAGCAGATTTGTTGTTAATATAATACATTGTTTCTTAATTCCCATTATAGGTTCCTACGTGTTCTAGATACGTCTTTCCTCGACGTTACTTGTCTTCTTCACAGGATAATGGTCAGTTTATAATTGAAGATAACACAAAACGTTCCGCTTTTTTTAGCTTTGTGGAAAAAGCGATAACTTTAGAGATAATTTTTTTTCAAATTTATCAGCGTTATTAAAATTAGCCCATTAACATCCCCGGTAGAATGCTGGCCTTCGGTCTTTCGTCCCTCTAATTCAGAGAATTCCCGCAAACTTGACCATATCGTGGGTCCATCTTACGGGTGGTCTCCCTAGGACACACTTGATACGTGATAAAACGTTATGTTTAAAAGTGTACAAGTAATTAACGACATTTTTAATATTACGTATTAATCTGGCACCAATATTTTTAAACCGTATATATTCAATTTAAAATAAAAAAAAAAACGTGGACTTATTCGATTTCAAATTTTATTACACGCCGTGGGTTGTACGTTATAAATACAACACTTAAAACTCTCAACGTTTTACATAAAAAACGTTATAAACAGGCATATTTCATTATTTTTTTCCTCTAAAACAACGGGGTGCCTCATGCTTTTTTTGTGAGAATACCAACTGCGCAGCGGCCCACGCGAGGGCCATGATCGGTTCACACTTTAAGTGGCTGTACAGTAGTGATGTATATACGTACTTGAGTTATTATTAGAACTTCTGAGAAGGCATAGATAGAACAAAAAACTTTGAAGGAATTTCTTTGTTATCGAATCATAAAAGTTTTTGTTATTTTACATAAATTGTACGTACTATTTGTCCTTGCCAGGAAAAAAATCAAAAACAGTATCTGTTTTTACCGTCGATACATATGACTAAAAGTCGACGTAACTCGAGAAAGGTTTCATTCCAGTTGTTTGGGCAAGATAAAAACGTGAATGAAGAAAAAATTAATTTTGGTAGGGGAGTTTCAAGACAAACTTATATTAATCAGATAGGTATTAAAGATAGGCATATTAAGTTTTTCTGTTACTGGTAACATTGTATAGATGTAAACGAAGCACTTAAGATATGCCGCGCGAAAATGGAAATCCATAATCTCTACCTACCCTTCCAGGCTACAGGCATGAATCCTTATTTTATTACATTCTCTTCCTATATTCTTGTAGGTATTCTTTATGTTATTAACGATAAAAAGTAGTTTATTATGAGGTAAAAATAATTCAGATTTTTTTACCGCATATCGACACCTCAAAGAATTTTGATCGCCGCACATAGATTTGAGTCTTAGATAAGTAACGGTCTTTCCATCAATTTCGTACAAAATATTTGGTAAGATCCAAAGATTCGTTTTTATGGGGTTTTAAAAGATTAATGCGTAGATAAAGAGATTTGGGCCGGCTGCGACCGACTGGAATTTTAGGGGTACAATAAATTTTGACACCTTATTTGTTGAATAAAACAAAACCAAGTTGAATGAGAGTGATTTGTGTTTTCTAATTAGGAACTTTGTGAAGGAAATGTTTTAATTAAGAACAAAATTAATCCTACCCCATTCGTGTCCATCCCCACCCTTTTTTAATTTCTTCAGACTCAGTTGCGTTTACGCAGTGCGTGGTATTGGCTCCGCCCATACTGGGGCATCCTACTGTGCTTTGTTTAAGCCGAATAAGCGATGCGTGAAGTGGGTTCAGTTCACTCCCTTACTCCTTGGCGTAGTAACATTATATGTAAAATTTTACTATATGTACTTTATAACGCGGTAAGAATGTTATGAACACACTATATTATTTAATAACTAGATACACTACTATACTACACTACACATAGAAACTTTTCGCAATTCATTTGTTTTTCGTTATTCAAACATCGAATTATATTTATACGACTATTAAGAATCGATTATTTTATTTAAACTTTGGCAAATTCTACTAAAATCGATTAGTCGATCGAGCGCCCGATTCGGTACAAAATTTACGAGCATTAAAACTATCTCTATTCCATCGCACACTGCAAGGCTTAGACTTCGCCTTTATTGAGACCAGCTGGTTCTAATCGAATACCAATCAACTAGGAATCATGTAGAATAGTTTACGATTGAATAGTTAATCGAAATGACCGCTAGCGCTCACAAAAACGTTAAAGTTACATCATAATCTCTAATGATTTCAATCGTTACCTCGAATATTTAAATTTACTAATAGTTCACAGTTATCAGATATAAAAACTTTTTGATTTAATTTACCGATGTCAAGTGAGGCTAATGGCCGTTTGTCTTCCTTATTCGAAATTTGGAAATTTGAAAAATTAAATTAATGGATCAATATAAATTCTTTTCTATTAACATTTTTATGATTATTTTATTCAAAAGAGTTTCTTTAATAGATATTTGTTACAACTTCAAAAAGAGTGATCTAGAAAAGATCCTGTTACGATTTTTTGTTTTTATGTAGTTTTTATTTAGATTTTAAATTGTTTAGTTGAGAAGAAATATCTAAAACAAAATGTCTATTATCTATAGATATTTTGCTTAGTTAATGGGAACTGTATGTATACACTTTTTTTGCGGGACGTCTTGAATATTTTTTATACGCATTATCAAGACCACTGAGAAAACTTAGTGCGACATAAACAAAATATACAATTTATATTATAACTTCTAGTAAATTGAAATGTTCTTTCATTAAATTTTTAACAAATGCCGTTTTCAAAGCAACATCAACCATTGTGTGAAATGAAATATCAAATCACCAAAAAAAAAAAAGCAACTTAAAACTTATATCAAATTACCCTAGGAACCTTTTGAAACTCTTTTGATAAACACATGGGATCAGTTCACTAAAATTAGTCGTACGTCACTTGCTCGGGATTGATTTTGAACGGAGATAAAGTTGAGGGCGTCATTAATTTACGAAAAAAAAAAAACCGTAGGTGTCTGTGGAGGAAGGAAACGGTTACTGTCAAATATCGGACGGGACACAATGGTCGTTGGAGGATTAAAAGCGAACCGTTGTAGTAGCGGGCGCATCATTTATCAGGACCGAGGCGTATCTCGCGCTCGCTTTAACGTCATTGAATTCAACCCGTAAGGGATATTTAATTGTTTCACTGCCACCAACAACAATGCGCGGCTCGTATTGTTACATTTAGTCGAACATACTAGTTGTAGAATGTTACCTTTCTTATAAAATCATTCATTCATTAATGTCTTATACAAGCCTAGTTTCTAATGAAGCTGTGAAACTAATTGTATTGTTTAGAATAATGATCAAAAATCTATTATTACAATAAAAGATGTCTGTGGAACAATACTACTATATATTTGGATATAGCATCGTCCGAAGACATCGCGTGACTACAGTCCCTTCATCAACAGGGCTAAGGCGACATCATGTAATTTCTAGTAACTATGTGTTTCTATTATTGTCAAAAGGCGTCGAACTATTTCAGGTCGTGTGTGGGTAATGGCGCATTCCTGTGTCGTGTTCAAAATAAATGATGGCTTAATTATACTTATAATGAATTATTGTAATATTTGACGAGAGTTTTTGCGTGTTAAAGTTATTTTTATTAAAATGCTTGTTACTTTGCCTTATTGTATTCCAAATTTGTAGTAGCCTTCCTTAATTAAAATTGTATATTGCTTTATCAACAGTCAATTTTTTTTTACCGGATTTCCTTAATTTGAACTTACCATTATGGAAACTTACTTGGAAATAATTGTAGCTGTGATCACTGAGACGACGATCAGTTCATTTCTTAATTCTTGACAAGTTTTGTTTGAAAAACCATCTTGGATTTTTATAAACTCATTAAATAAACATTTGCTGTAATGTTTCCCTCGCATGTAGTCTAATTATTTGACTAATTGTTTATTTTTGAACATTTTTTAATATCTCGGTCTTCTGCTCGACTGATAAAACGCTTCAAGATTTCTAATAAAGCTACAACAAAACCGAATGCTTGGATAGTCTGACTCCGAAACGAAAAATTCCCGATTAAATCCCGATAGATTTGATTTAACTAATACAGGCATAGGTTCCCAAGGTGGTCCATATAAATTTTGGTAGGCCGCTTTTGACAATAAAAGTTGTGTTTTCTTTATTATTTACAACCTATATCTTAAAGTTTGTCAGTAGGCCACCCATGATTTCGTTCATTGAACAAAAAAATGAATTCCTACAACAGATTCAAAAGATGTTATTATATTGTACTAAGATAATATCAAGTGTTACCGAACAACATTCAAAAGAAAAAAACGTACGCTCGAAAATGAAACGTATCGATTTATAAAATGTATAGTCTAACTTTACGGCTCGATTGTAACATCGGCTTATTACAGCTAAGCAAATAAATTCCGTCACCTTTCCTTATCTAAGATCTTTAAGAGAAATCCGAAACCGTAAACATGCGCGTTGAGCACACTATGTTAACTATTCATTCGGTGTCTCCGGAGAATATATTGAACAAAAGACGGGCTCAGCATCCGAGCACACTATTTCTCACTACATCGGCGCGATGTAATCAGAGAAGACGACGTGTCGCGCTTATTTATGTATGAAGAGGGCGCGGGCGAGGGTGGGCCAACGCGCGAGTTACAAACAGAATAATATTGATGACACTGCGCTGCGAAGGGTCATGAATCATTAATCGCCCGCTCTCCTCTACGGCTCTATTACGACTGCCTTGCTGGATAAGCCACCCTCCAAGGTGAGCCTCCTGCGAACACTCTTCTCGCTCTCCCGCGTCCGCCTTTTCCTGAATTTGTAGGCAATCCCCTGTTCATACAAGGATATCGCTAAAACAAAACTACTGCTACATTTCTAAGTTGCGTGAGCGTTGTAAATTTTCACACAGTTTGCAATTAAAAATTATTTATTTTTATCAAAATTCATGAGGGAGCTTTTACAACTATTTTTATAACTTATAGGTATATGATGATGCTAAAAGAAAATAGATAATGGTGTTTCAAATTAAATCTTTCCACTTGTAAACATTATTTCTACTAAAATAATCAAAGTATGTGAGAAGCAATGTAACAATTTTAAAATAGACATAATACAAATAGCTCGTACTTTAATGAATAGACTAAAGATGCAAAACACAAAATATTTAAAACAAAGTACAAAAAACACTGGAGGCAATTTAAGTTAATTCAGTAAGCAACGGACATGGCTACTTCCAAATGAACTCAAACGTAACAAAAACGAAAACAAACCATGGACAAAAACGCAGGTCATTTCGGGCTGGGACTTTCTCGTTTATTTTTTCTAAACGCTCCGTGGCCCGAGGACGTGCATCCGAAACCTTGACTGTTTTCGATTTTTTTTTCTTCCACTCTCGTTTCCATTAGAATTTCTACCGTACCTCTTGCGTTAGCTTAAACAGCTATAACATAATAAAGCCCCGATCGTAACCTGACCGTCTCTAAAAGGGACCGCGGAGGAAGGCGGAGGGAAGGCAGTACGTTCCTAAATTCCTAATCGAGATTTTATTTCGCGATCAAGCGGATGTTTTGTTTTTTGCAATGCTCAAATCTTAAATTGAAGCGGCTATTTTTTTTTTAGGCTCTAAAAAGTAACAATATTCTTATTCAATTACTTTAAAGGCTAACCATTCATTTTTAGGAATTTATTATTATAAAACTGATCCTAACTGAAAAATTACAAAATATCTTACAAATTTAGTTTTTTCCCTATTATGTTGTATGGGTTGACAAAAATAATGTAAAGTATCGTATAGAGTGAAGTAAAAAATAAAGTTATGAGCACACGAAAACATGTTCTTTCATAGTCATAAGCATATCTTGGCACTTACTGCAGACACTTTTTAAAATTCATCACATGTCTCCGAAGTCCGCGTCGACATCGAGGGAGGCACGCTTTTAAGAAAAAAAAAGTAACGAAAAAAAAGTTTAAGAAATAGAAAAACATGGGTCGATGTTTAAAAAGGACTACGTTGCAATGAGATACAATAGAAGAAATAGTTTCTGGCGACAGCGTAAGGCGTCACAATGCACCCGTCTTTTTTTAATAAAATCTTTTGTATGCCTTCTTAAATGAGTTCTTTCTGGCCAGTGCTAGGCAGTTTTGTTTGTTTAAAAAGCAGCCCGAATTACAGAATGTATAGGCGTAACGATTTCAGTTTAAATTCTTGTACGGTTTTTCGCCCACATACTACAATATATTTTTTATGAGCCAGGGCAATGTATGTGTTTACTTCATTTATTATTTTTTAACTTTCTTTTTGTGTTTGATTTGGAAATCATGTAGTTAATAAATAATATTCGGTAGATGAAATATGTTCTTCCAAATTAAATGTTTTATGTCACTTTGAAATTTAACCATAATTTGAATATTTTTATTGCAAAAAATACATTAACTTTCCATAATCTACTTATAGGGAAAGCTTACACGTATCGAGATGTCGAGCAGTACACAATGTTTTCTTTGTGTGAGCGTAAATTATCTAATGGTATCCTAATAATCCGGACAAAGAATTCAAGGCTGCCTATCCTTCCGTCCTTACAAACGTCACGCACATCCTTCCCTAAGCGAGCGGAGTAAAAAAAAAATGAGCATTGAACAGCGCATTGTTCGAGTCCTTAGTCGCAGGTAGATTGAACAAAAAATCTCCCACTAAATGCGAAGGATTGCACAAAAAAACTGACGACGCATGATTATAGCGAACGGCTCGGATTATCAGCAGATGTCAATTTTAAAATGTTTTCCTAATGCATGATATGGGTACTGTGAAATTAATGAAAAAAAAGGTTCAACAATGAAAGCTCCAAAACAATTCTACGGCCGATTACCTTTGCATACAGGACATACACACTTTTTACCTGACAGCGTGATATAGTCACGTATAATCGAGTGGTTTCAATCAAAAGCAAAAAGATACGATAATAGAAAAAAAAATGGACATCGAAATTGAAATTATTTTTCTTTGTAACTACTGCATTAGATATAGAAATACTGGCTTATTTTAATTATCTGTAAATGATGAAAATAATTATGTAAGTAGCAGGACACATACCCATAAGCATTTGTACCCATATCCTTAAGTTTCTCAATTTAGTCTTAAAACAGCCTCTTGTTTTATTCATAGCAATTTTGATTTCCAATAAACGGTCTAGAAAATTGAAATACAAATATATAGAAAAGTAAAACCGACAATAAAATTTTATTACAATGCTTAATGGCTGTGCAGAGTTGAAACAAATAGGTTTATTCCGATTTACAGGGGGATAGTCGATACAAATTATGTTTATAGACGCATAGTCTCGATAGCGATAACAGCGGCAACCTGTTCCCAATGTTACAAATAAATAACACAACCTGTTTAGATAAATTCTGTCCGTAAATATTGAACGATATATATTCCATTGGATTATCATTGCACGAACCTGGGAAAATACATCAAACCGTGTAAACGTGCTTGTCCAGATATTAACGATAAATTTTTGATAAAAAAAAAGTTATTTGTGAAAACGAATTCACATTTAATATAAGAAAAATCAGATTATTATATGTCATAGACATAGAAATCTTTATTTGTTTTGATATTTCAACTTGTATGCTTAAGTCAATAGTGTGTTTTTATCATTGAGCGTGTAGGGAGTAAATATTTGATGTAAAGTTCTAACTACTGTACAGCGGTGGTTGTGGCTCGTTAGTGTCGCCGGCCAATAAATGGCGAGGCTAATGAAATAAATTCAAGCCGTAACCTCAACGAGGGTATTATGCAAACACATCGAACAGAGCTTCATATCTCGCAGTCTTTATAAAAGAATATCAAATATTTTATCTAATAACATAACTCACGCCTGTGTTCCCCGAACGGCTAAGCAGAGGTGCACCTTATGCACCCACTTTCCGCCGTTTAGATTTCCGTCCTATGATGTGATAGAGCGAGCCTATCGCCGTATTATCCGGTATAAATGTTATTACCCATTTAGTAAAGGCTCGTGCTAATTTATGTTAATGATAAAATAATGGTAAAGCAGAATCAACTCCACATTCTTGTGTTTTGAAGACAATACCGCAAGTCATTACTATTATTTGCTAACTGGCTGCTAATACCCATCGTCGCTAAGGTAGATTTAAATCTTACACGATAGCCCTTAACACAGCCAAAGTTACTTCTTAGTAATATCACTTTTCAGTTGGATAAATTAAAACGATAGTTTTGAGTTTTTTCCCTTGATATTATTACGGATTCTTGCGTGAATTTTTAAAAATTAAATTCCATATAAGTAGAAGAAAATAAATTCTTTGAAAAAAAAAACTCAAGTTATAATATAATGAAATTTTTGTTTATAAATTCACTATTCCATCCAGTTTCCTACATAAATGACAATCACAACTTTAGCGGTTTGTTTATATTGATAACAAATTAATTGTTTCATTTAAAAAGTTGCTATAAATGTAAAGAAAATTCGAAGTTAAATTAAGACAATTTTTTCCTACGACAGTATAATAAACTGTTAACATTATGAAGTGTTAGAATTGTGCTCTGACAGGGTTACGAGGGAGTTATAAAGAAATGTTGCCGTCTTTTATGTTAAGTCATCTTTTAATATTACGGAATACTTCATTAGGTTCGTGACGAATTTAATGTTCAGACTGTACATAAATCGCCGTTGATGGCCTAACGGGTAGCTTCGGTGTGATTGATTGAGGGACAAACGAACAAAATTAATATAGCATACATACGGGTGTGAGAATTAGGAAAGTTATTCATTTTATCGTTACGTTAATCAGCAAAACAATAGAAAAATAAATGGAATTAAATAAAGAGTAATAGCAAATGGCGTGGGATTAAAAATAAAAAAAGATTGCAATGTACGATGAAATGTAATCTTACCTTTTGCAAACACGTTGCTCTACATTGCGCTACCCGCAAAGGAGATGAAACTTCCTCTTCAGCGAGCACTCCAATCCATAACATTACAATGGGCAACAGCGAAAAACTATATAACATTTTGGCACACATATTCTTTGGTATTCCTAATTAAAAAGTCAAGTCCCGGTCAATGTTCCTTGTTTATCATAACCGGCACACAAATCCTATTAGATTGTTTATCATAATAACTACAGCAAACTGAAAAATACTAAACTTCGCTAATCTTAAAGAAAAGCTTTCGGCACGAAAAACATTATAAACTCAAAGTTTGAGCTTATTTCTTAGAAGATAATACTTATTTTGCGGGCTAAGATATGTTAATAAAATTAAACATTAACATAAAGTAACACAAATTGTACGTAATATGATGTCGCACTAGAAAAATGTTTTCACAACTTAAGTCGTTCGCTTGAACATTCGATGAGAGCCGACGTTAACTGTAACGCGGTCGACTGCGGACTAGCCACCCCGCTTGAAGAAGCTCTGTACCTCTCCCCTCTGATGGTTAATTTTATTGTCTTTCTCGCTCCCGCACGAGGGTTACCCTCCTCTCGCTCGCTCCTTACGCCGAAGCTTGCGAGCGTACGAGCGTGGCTACTACTACGTATAACGCTCTCTCTGTCGTCTCTACTAGTGCATATATTTTATTCTATCTCGTTTCATCTCGGGTGGTTTTACGTTGTTTTTCCTTGATGCAGTTTAACGGATGGGAATGTAGTGGTTATCGTTAGACAAAGACGGTAGTAGTACAAATTTTAGGGTCGTTCGAAAGGGGTGACAAAGAATCGAGCTAATTTAGGGCTTGCGTTTTTATGGGACCTCGAATGGTAAAAAGTATCCCGCCTCTCTCGTTTGTTCAACTTTATGGCTCACGCTTCGTGATGCCATATTAATATTATTAATGGCCGCTACATCAAACACAATTCAAATTTCGTATCATTAAAGGGGTTTATGATATTTTAATTTTATAGTTGCCCTGTTTAAAAAGGGATTTATATGTCCGGAGAAATTATTTTGGTTCTATTAAAATGTCGTTTCATTCGTGCTTCTTATTTTCAATGTCTTGATACGAAAATCCATTTGCTGCTTGCGCGTTTCTTTCGTACAACATTCGTTGTGTAGTTCGGAAACATTATTTTGCAAGAGGCAAAGCTTCCTTCACAAAACCTCCGCAGCAAAAAGATTAAATAAGAATACAGTGTACGTGACAGCGCACAAGCCTTTCTACGTAAAGGCATTTTTCGTTTTCTTTCTTGAGCAACTCTAGGCCCGTTCTATTCATCCCCGCTGTCTTTAATCTCCAGTCTCTTTCCAGACATTGTCTAGACGAGTCCGCAGCCGTGAGTCGAATGCACACAATTCCGATACAACCGCGGACGTCTACCTCTAACGGACCAGTTAATATCGATCCTGTAAAATCACCTAAAGCAAATTTTCTTCTAGTTATAAGAAAAGAATTTACAAAGACTCATGTTTCATAGATCCTAAAAGAGATTGAAACAGAACAAAAACTGATCGATGGACCTCTAAGCCATGAAATGGTGCAATCTTGGATACCTTTTTTGTCAACTAACTTTTTTACTTTACCTAACAACTTAGTCTTGAAGTTAACATACCTCCCCGTATGTGGATTTCTTAAAGGTCAATCTACGTTTGTTGCTCGTGATTTCATTTGGAGACATAAAATCCGAATGGTTTTGTGTCTTCAAGTGTCAAAATGTTTTCATTATTTTACAGGACAGGAGGACTAAGAAAGGCCTAATAAGTACAGGTTTATTCATTTTAACACATTTTTTAATAACAAAATAAAAAATAAATATATTTATGATTATTGAGTATAACAAATACACACAAAAAAATACAGATTTTGTAATACTACGAAACACAAATTTTTAAATGGAACTCTAGGTAGTATGAAATATTATAATTTGTTTTATTGTTTTTACAGCGACGAGTTCTAAGCTGATATTTCTGTAGATAAGCGACTGTAGATACGGGCTTTTCCATCTGTGTTATTTTTTTTATTTTGGTATAGTTTGATATTTTTGAATTGAATTTGATAAATTACTCAAGATTTCAATTAAAAACTGTTAAAATGTTTCGAAGAAACATGACCCGGATATTCTGGAAGAATTTCAATTTCTTTGTAACAATCCGTACATCTCTTACAAAAGGAAACGATTCTAGATTTTCATCTATAAATTTTCACATGAAAAGGAGTCAACATAAAAGAGAATAAAGGAATAAACCCTTATTTGTTAGCGTTATTCCTTTTTCAGTCGGCACGGTCTCGACTTTATATTGTTGGCAAACGCGATCCGTCTCTCGGCAGTTTATGGCCAGCCGATGACGGCCACGCGAACATAGACAACGCTGAAGGGTTAGACGAGGACACGTAAAATGAATCCTTTTTCAAAGGTCAAGGACCACTTGCTACGATTGAAATTTGTGATAACAATAAATTTTAAAACATACCTTTCGCTTGTATTCCTGGTCGGGGTGGAACAGAAGTGCAACTAGTGTACCCACTTTTCACCATATGTTTGCCGTCCCATAATGTTATAGGGGGCGAGCCTATCGACGTATCGACCGACCCGGGATTCGAACCGGAGACAGTAATAAAACTGCTCCACCGAGGCATTAAAAGAACAAGAATAAGAAAATGTTATTACTCCGAAGTAAATTGTAAAGATTACGTTCGTACAGTTTTAACAATTACTAAAGATTTATGATGAATACCTGATTCTGGTGTGTCGATAATAACATATATTTGGTTAATCGTCAATATAAAAGACGTTTTAAATATTTTATAAAGATTCTGATTTTTAACAAAAAGATACCGGACAAATTATGCAAATTGTCGCTAAAAGCTATTTCATATAGACATATTATGGATAATATATGGCTTTGAACTTTTTACCTCCTCGATAGTTATAGACGTCAAACGTTTAAATTGTTGTAAAGTTGTCAATAAAACATAAATAACAGTTATGAGTTTTCGCGACAATCGTTTTTATGTTATTATTATAATATTAAAATGTTATTTTAACGATTAACAAACTAAATGTATTAGGCGTACATAACTTTGTTCACATAAAAAAAAATTACAAATTTCCATAACATTTGATACATATAAATAATGTATAAAATTCTACTAAAATTATAAATTACGACAGTTGATTTGTTTGACATTTGATATTTCAGCACGATTTGAAAAAGTATTTAACATGACAGTTTGATATGTTTTTATTTTATTCGATGAAAAATATACTTAAAATATTACATTTTCAACTCGCGACTACTATGGAATAATTCGCTTGGCTTACTAAAGAGGTACTAGACTTCAAAGAATTCCGGCGTAAAGAGTATAACTTCTCTCCTTGACGAAGAGAAGTAAATAATACTTATCTTCCTCTGTTTTTCTTCTAAAGCAGAGTGATTGTATTGACTATGACAAATCTCTCACACCGTTTATTAGAATAGGCGTAAAAAGTGAAAGATTTTCGTTGTCATTAGACCTCAATATATGTAATATAGAATGCACATATCGGATATCTTAAACTAAACACAATTCTTTTGACATAAGCAATAAATCATTTTATGAGGCAAACTTCAAGTTACACTATATTAAAGCTTAAATTGTATCTCACTATCCAATTTAGTTGAGAAAGTTTACGGTATATATTCCGCGTTACCACCACTACATAACTCGGAAGTGTTAGTTACTACGGACATCTCTCGCAACTTCTAATTAGGTCTCTTGTTGCTGAAACAAAAAGCTCTGTCGATAACAACTGCGACTGTAGTTTGTGCAATGTGTTCTTTATTTTGTCTATACTTATAAAGAAAAATATATTATTATTTGTTCGTCCAGGATAAACTCAAAAACTACTGAATCGATATTAAAAATTCCTTACAATTTTTTTCAATTACCATATTAATATCCTGTGGCAGGAATCTAATTCCAATAGAGGGCAATATGTTTCTTAACATTAGTAGATGTTGCATCTGTCTTATCTTCTTGAAAGTGATAATACACGATTCACATTCTGATTTTCCGTTATTATCTTCTCCAATTTGATCCTTATATTGAGATTTTTTAAATGTAAAAAGCATTGTTTAAAAATGTCCTCTTCTACTAGTTGAGTTGAAATATTCCTAGATGCATAGATCGTTGTACAATAAGCCGTTTACACGTGGATTATCCTTATCATCTCGTTCAAGGGAAAAGCTTGGTTTAAAATTTCAATATTGAACAGAAAAGTCAGCCTTATTTTTGAAAAAAAAAAAAATTGTCAATCATGAAAATAATATTAAGTACCATAGGTGGGTATGGCACTTCTAAGTCTAAAATTGATTTATAAAAAATTAAAATTGGTAAGACGAACGAAAAAAGTGTAGTCTTGTCTTATAGGTACGAGAGAGTTGAGAATCGAATTTTGACTGATGACTCGCAAGTTTGAGTCACAGACTAACTAAATAAAATTGAACAGCAACTATTTATTGAAATGAATACTCAAGAGAAATCTCTAGAACATTCCTGTTGGAAATTATAATAATAATGCATACTTTCGTTTATTTCTTCTCGACTCGGCATTTTTATTTCATTCATTTTGTTCTTCATGCTATTCCACAGAGTCATAAAACTTCAGAGGCTTATTTACAAAAACAATCTCTATTTCGATTTCATATCTATTTTGCATTACGCTTTGAGTAATTTTGAAATTGTCAAATAACAGTAATTTAGCGTGCTATGTTCATTTGTTTTTATCACCTCGACATGACGTTTTATCTCTAGTCATATCTGTAATGAGCCTCAACTTCCCACAACAAGAACATAAAAAATCTTAATAGAAAAAAATATCGCAAGGCTGTTTCCAGAATGGGTAGGCAGAGGTGCAACTTAGTGCACCCACATTTCACCATATGTTTTCCGTCCCATAATTTTTTTATCATATTTTTGTTTAAATAAAATTCTCGTCATAACATATTTGTCGCTATGCATTACTCTATGCTCAGAAACGTGCAGTCAAGAAGATGGAACTATAACACCGCAGTAAGAACAGAGCCATCTCTTCTTATTTAACATTTTTCATATTATTTTTGCTGAAATGAGTTTTACAGTTTTCGCATTCATAGAATATAAACAAAACAGCGAGCATTTTACATTTTTGATTGTGAAGGGTAAACTTTACGCAAATACTGGCGAATGAATTTAATGTTTCTTTTTTTTGACTTTGTTTAATATTCTGTTAGTTTATATTTTTGTACAGAATTATTAAAAATACGAATTACTTACTTACTAACAAGTAGCATTGAAATATAAAATCAAAATTTACGAATAGTTGTATGTTAAAAACCTTTTGATGTTTTGCTTCCCTCGTACTGAATAAGGTATATGCAGAAAAAGAATATTTAACATTCTCCTACTTACCACCTTCTGTCATATGCTCTTCCCCTTCACATTGTTATTAATAATTTGTTTCCACTATACAGGTTTTATGTAGTCGTTATGTCCAGTCTTGGTAGAAATAATTCAATACAAGATAAACTAAAAATTAAAGTTTCAATTGTTTCAAAATGTATATTAAATAAAATTTTATATAATATTACATAACATACATATTATTTAAATTACACTATATTCAGTGAAAGGAAAATAACATATTTTATTATTTAGCACCAACTTTAACCTCGTATTAAAGTTGTCGTAAAAAGTCATGAAATAGTCAGCGACGAAAATTACAAAATGTTAATAGTGGGAGACCTTAATAAAACTAAAAGAGAAACGCAATAGAAAGTTCTCGATTAATGTATTTGTACTGGAATAATGGAAGCCGTTACAGAATACGTTGAACTTTGATCTTTTAGGGCATCTACGTTGTATCACTAACGCCGGTAGCTTCCAGACCAAGCGTTACTTGGTCCCTATCTTGGGCTAACTTTAATGAAGTTTCCTTTTATTACTTCGGAGCTGGCCCCAAGGATCTTTGTGTTTATGATCCTGTTAGAACTTTAAAGGGATTGCAACGCCGTAATACTTCCTTGTTAATTTTTTACCTTCTCTCAGAATATATTTCTCTTCAGCGGCAAAGTTTAATAAGTTACTCGTGGTTTATTTACTCAACAAGTTTCTCTTACATTTTAAATTAGATTATTTAGAAATGTCTTAATTAGAAGTGACACCAACTTTTAGTATTTATTAAAATTGAACGGATTGAATAATTAAGTGATAACATACATAAAATTAATTTCAAATTGTAGATAATTTAAATTACTACGATATTAAGGGTTAATTATAATTAAGGGATTAAGGGATTTTTTTTCGTATATTTGCAAATATTTTACCTTTACCAAGTTGAAATAGGTGATGGATATTCTTTCAACTTCGATTAATATTAAAAAATGCTATATAACCAGTTCTTTTAAAGGAAACGTTTTTTTCCCCCACTTAGAATTTACCCTCTTGTTGGACATAATGTGGAAATGCAATTTCCATAAATTTTACAGACCGTGAGCACAGTTCCCATCCGAAAAGATTGGACGTGGCCGCGTGATTATGATGGAGATTACGACGTCCACTTGACAAAATTCTTCACGTTATTGTAACGATATAATGTTACAATAAGTATTTACTTTACAAGTCGTTTCCATATTATTTTAACTTTAAAAATCATGATTTCAAATTAAAGAAAATCCTTTTTACCTAGATGTGATCAGAAAAATCGATTTTACCAGAGATTTTTACTAAGTACAGATTAGAGAAGTGCTCGGGTGTTAAGAACTCCGTGCATGAAAAACTAGTATTGTAAAAATTGTGGTAACTTATAAATGATAAACTGATTTAATCATGTATTGTCAGTATTTCTTGGTATCTAAAAGTATGTCTGTTATTTCATGAGCATATTTTTTCATGTAAACTGTCGCTAATAAGTAATATACCTAAAGTCACTTCACGAAAGAAATGTCTTAGCTTAGTTTTATTTAGTAAGTTATCTTAGAATTGTATTACATTTTAATCCAAGGACTACATACATATTCACAACAGAAGGGACGTGCGGCCGTAACAAATCAAATAAATTATAAAAAGAGATCTTGGGAGGACATGGCTTTCCTCGGGACATGTCGTAAATTTAACGGTCGAGGTAATCCTTATTTTCCTTAGTTATTCCCATGGACGTGTTAGCAAAACTATCCTTCTTTATGTGAACCAATAAAATCTTGTTACAGACAACACTTTATATGAGAATTTTTCTCCCCATAATCCACTACATCTTGTGTTTTAGCAAAAAAACCGTTGTTATTTTCTGTTTCATTTTCTATATTTTACGTTTAACAGTGTGAGAGTAATTAGCAGAGCTGACTCGTATAAGTCGACTAGGGAACTACCGCGTTCACATTCCTGCTTCTCGTTTAATGGGAGAAATAAAGGTTTAATACGTTCTTCTGTCCTATTTCTCTACTTTTCTCTGTTTCTTCATACTGTTAGAGAATATGCCGCTCACCAGTTACTCTCTTGCGTGTGTAATACAAGGTGTCCAGAAAGGGTATCGGGTATTTGTTTTCGCGCCATATTCGAAACGGGGCGTCTAAAGGGTGCGGG
>JAABKM020000006.1:2528632-2554543 GCA_016277805.2 Papilio aristodemus | reverse complement strand
TTTATTGCGTACGAATAATTTTTGTTTCATTGAATTTACAAATACCCGATACCCTTTCTGGACACCTTGTATAAAAACTCCCTAATGAACGTTGTCTATTTCCCATTCGCCTCAGAAACTGTTCTATTGTACGTAAATTTGTAACGTAGTAAAATTCTTCGAACCGAAACAGAATTACTACGAATTATGAGCATAATTTAATTAAGACATAACAGTGCCTTTAACACCAATGAGTCACACGATCCGTGGTTTGGGCGTTGTGGGTAATTTGATATCTTAATAGGTTTAGTGTGGCTTTGATCGTACCTCCTACATACAGCTGACCAATCACGGTCTAAATTTCTTTCTATACTTCGATGGCTTCAATGATTCATCGTACTTTAAGGCTTTACCAGATTTCTTAACACCGTTTGTTTACACCAAGCCTATATCAATTCCGACATTTTTTGATTTACTTTCTTTCATATTAATAATTTATAGTCACACAATACACATTTTTTCTCTTTCTCTATCCCACTAGGGTTGTCAGGTGTGAAAGAGTATTTTCATTTCGCCTAATTATTTTTTACCTGAATATTTTACATTGAAACTAAAGTATCGTTTGGACATCTCGACAGGCGTGCTAATAAGCTTCTTGTGTCAGTTGACTCAAGATTTGTATTATTTTTCTTAAAGATATCTTTGCGGGAATTTTCAATGTAATTGCCCCGCTTCCTTCAACAGCTTGACAGTTCAAAGGCCAGCTACTGACAAGCTTATTGTCGGCCGCATAACATTTACCTTATTCAAAGTATTTGATTTTTTTTAATTTTTGTAATAAGCAGTTCGTAAAGCAGAAAAAACATCACATGTTTTAAAATGTGAAGAATGATTTATGCAATTAATTTATACAAAGCAGAAGATATGATGTAATTTATTTATTTAATCATTGCAATATTTTTAAATAAAAAGATAAATTAAATTAATTGCCATTTCATATTGATGAAAATGCATATGAACATGAATTTAATTAAAAAAATAGTAAAAAAAACTATGATTGTATTTATTCTACAACTTAATTTATAGCTCAACTATTAAGGTTATTAAGTTTGTGATTAGAAAAATTAATCTCTCAAAACTCGAGTTAATTTTGGCCAGCGTTCTTTATTACTCAGGCTTATAGTCCACTATAATCATTCTTTACAATCCGACGGAGCCGTGTGTTTCAGTTCCCCAATAATAAATGTTCCAATAGCAATAAAATCAAATTGCCGCTGTAAAAGCTCATAATTAGTGAAACTAATACCAGTCATTGACTTCCATATAGAAATCAAAAATCATAAAATGTTTTAGAAAGCAATAATATAAATTTAGATATGGAATTAATTAATCCGTATTAGACCATAATGCTAAAATGATGATTTACGATCACAAAAAAGGTACGCAGAATGCGATATTATCAATGCCCATAAATATGTTGAGATTGCTTTGAAATCGAGAGACAAAGATTACAAAAAGAAAGCAAAAGTGAGTCCGCTCAGAGGTAACCCGATATTGCTCATTCGGTTGTTTTCTGGTTGTTTGGGTATAAGATTACAAGCAATTTATTTCAATATGCCAATCGAATTTACGAACGGAACATGAATTATATAAGACCATCTTATAGCCCATAATATATTATTTGGCTTACAATAAACTTACGTCAAGCTATAAATTGATCGCTATGAGAGAGTTCAAATTGTTTCAGAGTCAATAAACTAACAGGCAAGGTAAACAAATGTTATATTATTTCGTAAACAATATCAACCTGAAAACTGCCACTAAAACGGAATAATTTATGTTTTAATAATAGTGAACACTATTACTAAAAAAAGAAAGAAGTTCGTACATAATTTATTTTAATGTGTAACTTGATACATATAAAATAAAAAAGCAAGAAATTTAGTTTCTAAATTAACACTTAAACTTGATTTTTATATGAATTATAATATAAATTTATTAATATTGAAGTATTATATTTAAAGATTTTTTTATATATAGTTAGTTATCTAGTAGGGGCATTGCACAGTTCCAAAAAAAATTTAGACATACCGTAATTGAGAATGAAAAAGCATGAAATCTTTATTAAAAAATCTAATTTGTTTCCTTAATTGTAATGCTTATGACATATTATGTTTCGCAATAACCTCAACATATTTTAAGCGACGCACACAACATTAGTTTTTCGGTCTGTGCACACATTACCATAGACGGGAACATTCTGACTCCGCGGCTCTCACATTGCATTTGGATTTTTCCCCAAATTTTTTGTTATCGATCTGTCGACCCATCGTATAAGGACAATACAACCGATGTTTTTTAATTCGGTAATTAGCATATTTCAGCATATTTATGTATAGTTATTTATACTGTACTGAAAAGTGATAATATTTATAATTTTGGAATAATTTAGCTTAACTTTTCTTTAACAAGTTAAAAAAAATATCGTTTGAAGTTCTTCACTCATATTATCTTGTTAAGTGTTAGTTAAAATATTTTTAAAGACCAAAAAAAAAACGAAAAAAATTCAATTCTCAAGACATATTCCTTTCGTTCAAGAAATTACGTCAACTACCATCAATACCAAAAGATTTATTGCTATTAATTTTACCGGATCGTACGTCTAAAATAAATAGCAACATATTATATAGAAACTAGAATTCATCTTGGGTATTAGCAGTATATTGATTATAAATAGATAGAAATTTTATTGCAGGTTTCTAAGCGTCCTAAATATTTTTCAATCTCGTTGCTAGGATGCGGATGTCGGTACAATTATCGATAGCGAAGAGTCGCGGACGACGAGATTGCAATCTCCCGATGGGTTAGTTTAATCCACAGATTTATGGAGCGAGCTACCATACTTTAATCGGTTCGCTAAGAAAAACGGACCGATAAAGTTTTGGTACGTGGGAATAGAATTCTAAATTCGCTCAAGTATTTACATGGACATAGTTTTTAGATTAATTACTGACAACACTTACACTTTAGTTAAATTTTCTTTACTCCTGATCATAATCAGGCGTAAAGAAAATTTTGTAGTATGATTCTTTATTCTTAAGAATATTGTGTAACTGCGATATATATACCTTTCAAAGAAACTTTTTCTATGCCAATATTTATATCTTATTTCAATGTTCATAAAAAAAAGCAAAAAGCAACATCTAAACATTAATTCTCTTATCTAAACTCACACAAAACTTTCGTTTTGTAGAGAATTAAAAAAAAATCATAATAAATATCTACACGATCGGGTTAAAATGTCGATTGGCTCTGTTTTTTTGTTGGCATCCAATGATTTCCACAATCTAAAGAAATTGATCTCTAGCAGATCGTCGGATTATTTGGCGATTGTACGCTGGTCCTTACGATCCTTTAAGAACAATTCTAGGAAAATGTAAGCTATCCGTTTTTATATTAGTATAAACTTCATTAAGTTACCAGTGGTTTCCATCAGTTACCTTGTTCTTCTACATTGATTCTAATTCATCTTTCACAGAGATTGCTAGCATTACTCTTTGAGGTACATGATCATAATTAGAAAAAGATAAAACATTTGTTTTATTTCTCAAGAAAAGATAAATCAAAGGTCGAAAGTATCTCGGTTCGTAATCTTTATCTAAGCAATTTTGTTTTTAGAACACATGATGGTTCAAGAAAAGTTTTATTAAAGTACAACGCTTCGAGGTAACATGACATCTGCTCTGAATTTGATACAATCTAAACAAAGTATGTTGGCTGCAAAAAAACAGAATCCTCCCCAACCGACTCATTAGACGTATCAGATAACGAACGTAATTCTTAGCCAAGAATAAAAATATTATTAATTAAAGTTTATTAGAACGGTGTTATTCAAAAATAATATTGAAATTTTGAAGTCTTAGCCATTACAATAAAAAAAAATCTATAAATTGATCCCAGTTTAAGAAATCTAACATATGAAGAACGACAGATAATTTTGCCTTAACAAAGCTGGTAACAGTACTTTTAGTTAAATAATTATAGATACGTTTTAATGTATTATTTAATTTTTAACACTTGCATTACCTATATTGCACGTAATAAAAATGACACTGATAATAAAATCCGTTAAGCCATTTATTATGAAGTTCGATTATAAAAAAAGGGATTCATCTAATATTTTGATGAAACTGCAATATAACAAAGCCGTAAGTGTTTGAACAAACACGAGCGCTGAATCGCTGTTATAACGTAATAAAAGCATGCATGTACAATAAAAATAAAAAGAACAAAGATTTAATATCTAGGTCAAATGTCATAAAATTATTACTCAATGTGCGCTAGACTCTGTACTATGTTTATAATACAATTCACTTGTAATAGGAGTGAAAGAGATTATGTGACGAATGTTCAAGGATGGAGACGTGTAACTTTATCTAAAAAGTCCTTATAATTAAAACTATTGGATCCTGAATTTGTTCATAATGACATTTGTGACATTGTCGATATATTTGTATAGGGTCCAAAAAGTTAAAGCAGGTACGCTATTGATTATTTTAGTAATAAGATTTTGTTATATTTTACTATATCTTAATTTAAAAGAGAGTTCAGTGATTTAATGAAATAGAGAAGTATTTACGCTCTTATAAAATCAGAAAAATATGAACCAACCAAAAATCTCTTGCAAAAAAAATTACAGATATTTTTTGATAATTCATTCGTCTTTTATGATCAATTACTGAAAGTAGCTACCGATATTATACTTCCTTTGAACACTGTTTTGTATACGAAGTGTAAATTATTTTCTTACACTTAAATGATTTTAAACAAAGACATCATTAGCGATAACAACTACCCCGGCTGGCTCGGCCTAGAGCGTTCCTCCGTGAAATCGACAGATGTTAAAATAACAACACAAACCTACATTATCTATTTCTGTAATTGGACCACAATTCGTTGATAAAGTTCAAGAAACTCTTAATTATCTAAGGAACTAAAGTAAACAATGTTTAAGTTAAACTCTATTTTCCGCTTCAAGTTGTACACGAATAATATATTAATTTTGCTTTTGTTTTCGATTCGTTTGTGCTAGTATTGACACGGATCGTAATTTTACTGACTTTACTAAGAGCAGAGTGGCGCAGTGGAAGCGTGCTGGGCCCATAACCCAGAGGTCCGTGGATCGAAACCACGCTCTGCTAAATTAATCTTTTTAGTTATTTTTTTTAATGAATTTGCGGTCAACATGAAGAAGTAAATTGTTAGAAATAATTATTTATTTTTACACTATTTTTATTTAAAAAAAAGGCGATAGATTTTTTAAATTCTCATTAACAGTAGCAGTCGATAGTATTAAAACTTGCAGCAATAGCTCAGATATTAAATATCCAAGTTACGATTGAGAGGTAGGAAGTTTAGTTCCAGGAATGTCTTAAGATAAGAAGTAGCTTATCAGTTTTTAACGAATTCTAAGAGATTAATTTATTTCGACTCGCCCAGAAATTGAACACCGGCTAGACAGCAAACGTAGCTACGTCCACTATTTATATATTTTTAAAAGTAAAATAAATTTACCTTATCTAAGTATTAAAACTAGAATTCGAAGAACAAAGTATTCAAACGGATAAGCTAATAAAGAATCGTCAAAACATTTACATTGTACAAACATAATTTTCCCATAAATATTTTCAGTTACCTGATCGCACCGCTTTTAGTGAGGTCGGCGGGTTTATTAGAGCAAGCTAATAATGTTTTACGACTTTGTATTTCTATTGTGTTGGGATTACGTAATGAACTTCATGGAAGTACGGGCCCTCTAAGAATATGGTATCGTTTGTCTTTGACTTTATTGTATGTATTACACTCGATTCCCGCAATTCATTTTTTTCGTGTCTGTTCTGTAAAGAGCGGCCACATTACGTCAGAGGACCGTCATTATTGAAATGTCTGAGTGGAGACCACCCGCGACACACAGTCTTGTAGTATAAAAAGCCCTGGGTTTTTTTTTATTCACCAGACTCATACTTACATGAAAGTCGATCGACTAACAAGCTGGGCGCTTAACATGTCGAACGATGTCCGTTATGGCGTTGACGTACTATTATGGCTCATTCTTGTAAGCATTGGCGAATTGTTACCATGACGAGCTTGATAAATATGGCTCAATTTAATAGCCGGGTGTTTTACATTGCCGCGTTTTATGCTTCAGCCCGGGACGTGAAGACATGTGATTAATTTTTTTTCGTGTTTCAGTCGCGCAGTGCATACTTTTCAACTTTATGGTTAACAATTAGTGCACGTGTTTACTTTGTTACTTAAAAGCATTCAAGGAACAAACTGCTCTCGTATTTAACTATTACCATTGGGTGGATACAGAAAAAAAAGGTTATATTTTAAAAAGATTACTCAAAACATACATCTATCAGAAACCTATAATGCAAGACAAATAAATGCAAGAGTTTCTTAAAAGGTACAAATGCCCATTAACATTAATCTAAATTAAGTTTAAGACAAAATTCTTAAAAGCTCTAAAACAGCTTCCAAGTCCATAAACGATATAATACACGCCGGGATAGTTCGCTAAAAAAGGCTATTGATTGTGAAACATGTTCGCCGGCCGCGGGGGCCGTGTTCTTTAGAGGTTCGTTGGTGGCCGCCGGCTGTTCTATTCCAAATATTTTACAAATTGCAAGATCTTGGAAGCGACGCGACAGCACGACGCGGCGACGAATGTCGAAGCATGAGAGCCATAGATCGATTTCTTGGTAGGTCTATATTCGCGAGTGCAACCACGAATACAAATAGGTATTGTTTACACGAGAGAGCTTGGAAATTTTAAACAACACACTATTTGACAAGATCGTACTTAAGTTTTTAAGTTTTAGCTATTTAGGAAAATAACTATTGCAATATTGTGTTGACTGTAATATAAATTACAGTCATCACAATATTGTAATAGTTCTTTTCCTATTGATAGATAAATTGAATAGAAATACATCATTATTTTTCAACATATAGTTACAATAATAGCCTTTTTAGCCATTAAATTTATTTATTTAAATTTAATTAAAGTTTTGATGTTAGCTATTATTTATGTTAAGTGGTAACCCTCGAATCTCAAGATTAAAGGTTATTTTCATAATTTCAATAACATAAAATAATTTGATAAGTTAAATGAACATGAAACCCTCTATGCATTTTATAAGGTGTGATTACATTGATGGAGCGTACATAGGTATAAACATCCTTAAATTATTAATGGAAAACAGTAATTTATACATAAATTTAGAGAGATATATTACGTAAAAACTCAGACAGGGTCACTGTCCTTCGAGAATGTCAAACGAAGGATTTACTCTTAATTATTTATAATAAAAATCTTGAATGTATATTTAATTAAGGTTTAAAAATTATTTTTATAAAAATAAAACATTTTGTTTTATCAGTATCGATGTTTGATAATTTAGCATCTAACATAACAGCATTTCTTAATATAAGTTAAATACTGCTCATGTACGAACCAATTTATATCTGCTGTTTCATTTTCTTGGCCGCTACTGTTACGTACTTTTGCTTTAACGATCATCTGAAAAGTCACTTAAGCTCCTTAGTGCCTTAAGCTCCTCAGTGGTAAAAAAGGTTCAAGTAACTAAAATTAAATTAAAAAAAATCAATAAGAAAATAATACGATAAGCTTGAAATCCCAACACTTCAGGCTAAATTTACTGGTAATGGTTGATGCGTTTGATTACATTTGGAAATCAATCGTGTTGACAAATGTGATCAGACGACCTATGTCGTTCTTCTAACCACATCATTAGGTCGTGCGGTCATAAGGTCTTTGAACTTATGTGTGTTGTGCGATACCATACATGTTTACAGCACCGATCGATTGTGAAATTATCAACTTAGGCATATTATAAACTATCTGTAAATTGTGAATCGAACGAATCATTGACAATTTAACGTTTCGTGTCAAAAAAATCCGTTGATATTCTTTGATCTTTTTAAAAGAAACATATTACAACATTCGAGAAACATTATTAATTAAACAATGACTTAATACAGCTTAACTTACCTCGTATACTACGGTGTTTTGCCAAGTTTCACACCTTTCGAAAAGCTTTCTACAAAGTGAAAGTTTCACCCTAATTAATACTGATAAAGTAATATACATTATTTACATTTAAGCAATCACCTAAAAATTGTGAATGAATTCATTAAATAAATTAAATTACAATCTCAACCCAAGTCATCCCATTTCGTACTTCAGACAACGGCGATTAAAAAAGCAATTAAGTTACTCGTACGCGGAGGCAAGATGATTACTATTAATAAAGGATCCCTGATGCAAGTTTTCAATAGTCTGAGCTCGGAATAAATCAAATAACTCCGCAGGATCCTCTGTCGTTGGCAAATGTGTCTTCATTCATGTTGGCGCATAGAAGCACAGGAAATCAATGGAGTCGAATATTATAATAATATTATTAATGTTTTAAAATTGTTAAGTCGATATGAGGAATATTGTTATGTCTAAAAAAGAAGAATAGGTAACAGAAAAAAATTACCATGCAAATATACTTTTTCTCGAGCATAGAAAGATCAGAGATATGAATGTAGGAGATATCATATTTGAAAAGTATTGCTATAATAATAATTTAAATAAAATGCTAAAAATAGGAAATATTTGAGTTGTTTTTAAAGTTATTATAATATATGTATCAAATTCTTTAAATATATGTATCAAAAGTAGTACAATATTATTTTATTTTATTTCATTTTACCAACTTTAATAAATATCGTAATTTCATTAACAGTTTGATTACAACTTTCGACTAAATAGAGATACACCATATTGAATTAAAATTAACATCATTTTTAACGATTAAATAATGACAACATTCGAATTTCTCTGAATTCAGACAAACGATAATAAGTGCTTGTGAATTCAATCGCGAACCGGATCTTATGATGTATACATTGCTAAAGGTATGGGTAATTAAACACACGTTTGTAACGCACTGATTAAGAAGAACAATGGAAATTTATCTGCATGTTGACTTAAAAATGTTAGCATCTGTCAGAAAAAATATTTTACAAGCATCAAAATTGCTAATTTTATAACTTGCTCTAATGTAAATCATAAAACCTCATAAAGTCACTAAAGCATTTTTTATTGTATTGACCTTATCATTTTCGTTATGGATTCGTTTAGAAGATAGGTTATATTTCGTAAAATTAAAATAAAATATAAAGTCAGTGTTATCGGTTTTATTAGTTCATTAATTTAAAGATTATAATTACTTCCCTTAGGTTTATCTTAAACCGAGATTAAGATAATTTATAGTTAATTATGTTTGTTCGATCACGTACTTTATGTGCTTTTTGCATCATTGGAATAAGAATGGAAAAAAATAAGCACCTACATCTAATCAATGACTTAAATTATAGTGAGTGGGGGATTCTTTTTCATTGATTTCGATATGTTTATGAAAATAAAATATTTATTAAAAAATTTAGAATGAATAGCGTCTCCACTGCACCCTTTTCCTTGACAGACGCCGACAGGTTTTGAACAAAAATAGTCTTCAGTGTGATCACTGCGAGCTGACGGACAATGCATTCATTATTGAGATACAGCAGCACCCGACATAGCTGGGATGCGAGAATATACTGGAAGTGTAGTGACGCAACAATACAAATATAAATATAATAAAAGTTGAATATACGCTTGTAGCTCCTTCCGGGTAATTTAGAAATAAAAACTCTCAACAGACGAGAGTTTATTTTTCTAACTTTCCGCAGTTCAGCAAATCTATTCGTTATATCCCGTGTGTGAGTTCTACCAGAGACATGTTAAAAATATTATGATAACTATATTACTCACCCATGAATGATCTACATATAAAATCATTTAATTTCAATCCATTAATTTAACAGTCACGACATGCGATCAGCGGAACAAAACTGTAATATTATATTTACAATTTCTTTAAATCAAACTTTTACAAATTTCGGGCATCAGTTGGAAACTAAACTCAAAGCCTATACATAAGTTTTTAAGCTAATATGTTTTGAATGTAAATGTTTATAGGCAATATTTTCGTCTCAAATATATTTGTAACAATTCATAACAAACAATATTAAAAGTTAAATTTCAAGCAAAACATAAATCTTGGCTTCGTAACATTTAAGATATTGAAACAATTCCCTTTATGTCTCCGCGCCTACATTGAAACCACCATTCTATCCGCTAGCGATCTGACAATAAAACAAAACAAAAGCCAAAGATCAGCATTCAAGACCGAAATAGTATTGGACTGTATTCAAAACTCTTTGGAATTACTACACTATTTGTTGCCATCGTCCATTCAGTAACTCAACGCCTCATCGTAATCCGTTGCCGGTTGAATTCGACAGTTATAAAACGACTGCAGATAGCTATACCAATACAAATAAACTTTGGGATATATCAGCAGGGCTCTTTTGAGGTCGTTTTTATTTCGGACTTTTAATTATAATTGTAAAACATATCTATCTTTCTATACGTAATGTATATACGACCTGGCGAAGCATGCATTTAAATTCAGTCAAAATCTTTTCTACTTCTATTTAGCTATTTGATTATTTTCATCTGTTCTATTACATTCGAACGGTTCAAAAAATTGCCACATTTATCTCCTATTCTATCAAAATGAATTACTTACCCTTTTGTTCCCACGTGTCTCCAGCTTTAAGTAAACGCGAGGAATGGGATTTGCCATTAACTAACCTTTAACGCGGCATCGCCCGTGAATCTTGTTCCAATGCCTCCCTGGGGTACATCCGAAACTCGACTGGCTTAGCAGCTTCCATCCTAAAGCCATACCATTTGTATCCAAACGATTTTAGACTCTAACTCAACCTCAGTAGCTTATTAGATTTAGTAAATTCTTTTTGATTTTGTAGTTACTCAAACATAGCTATCGTTATCCGCTTTCTACAATACGACAGGACTTGAGCTTCTATTAACTCTTTAAACACAAATATTTTTACTTCGAAGGAAGAAACTACAACCACTTTTTCTCTGTTCGATCGTAAAGAATTCCAATCAGTACAGAGGCGCGTCTTGAAGAAAATTCATCTGATGAAGTTCCAACTGATATTGAGTTTTATTGTTGTCACTCCGATGAAGTACCGAAGGACTGAACGTGAGGAGAGCTGTTCATTTATTATTATAGTATTAAATAAAATAGCTTTTTATAATCGGCGATTTGGAAGAAGGTAATAAAATAAAACTGTACAAATAATATAAAGAAAATGTAATAAATATTGTAACAGATTACGCTTTGAGTCACTGGCCCTCGATGGTATAGAGTGTCGGTGCGGTACTTAGAGCAGACATCAATTACAACCGAGAGTAATGCCGTGAACGTTAAACAAAAGGCAATTCACCTTCCACTTAATCTGATTCGGATTATTGGAGTCGTAACACAACATTCCGTGCGATTTATTACAAAAGAGCTGTTAAGAAAGTACTTCTCTGAGGACGGCATCTTATACTCGGATCAGGAAAATGAAGCGTTAGAATGTTTTAAACGAATAATGATTTATCGGGTCGGCTACGAGTTTAAGAGCCGTCTCGATGCCTACGCGAAGAGTTCGTGCAAAATGGAATTCTAGTTTCACACGCAACAAATGCACTCATTATCTGATGAACTTACCGAGGCGCGCCGGTAATGGTACAGACTAATCAACTTTACAGAGCCTCATTACAATCATATCGATACGGAGTCGCACGCCACTTAACCACAGATTCAGTCATGGTATTCATTTAACTAGGTTATATTAATGTGAAAAAATATTACCAGTTTACACCCAAATAAAGTGAAACAATTAGTAAAAGCAATACGCACACGATTATTATAGGTTTTTATATATATTAGTAAGCCTTAATCCTCGATCCATTTTTATATGTAAACAATTTAAAATGGAGTCGGAAATATTATAATATTGTATTATTAACAGACTCATAGAAAGAAAATGCTGCTGCGATAAATACTCGAAATTATACACTTAAAAACACCGACGAATACATTTTACATGCAAGGTGGATGCTCTCAATGCCTTTCTTCTAGGCAAAAATTAAAAATGGATCCTTTTGAAATATTGAAGTCTCATTTTTTGTTTTATTTTTTTTCTCCAGTAAGTAATGAGAAAGTCTATGGAGATGCAGCCTGAAAAAAATTTATTCTCTTTTTACATCGCTACGTTTTCATATTCTTACTTGTCGCTAATTTCTCCGAGTGCCTCGATGTTCCTTTATTTTTATTGCACATTATCCTAAAAAGATTTACTGTAGAGAGTGCAGTTAAATCTTTCAATTCATTGGTTAGCATATTAAAGCTTTAGAATTGATAAATATACAATTTGTGAATTAAATATTAATCATTATTTTGTAAATGTCGTTGTAAATTGTAGACTAAACTGTAACCGAAGAATTCTGGGTATAATTCCACGCTGTATATTTGTCTTATATTTCCATCATATGAATAGATCTTTTTTACTGCTTTAAACAAGCAACCTCATTAAGAAAGATTTATAAGCTATATTCATATGCAGTTAAATAACTTATTAAATATATTATCACAATGTTTAACATCTAAAATGTAATTAAAACAAAAATAGATGAATACATTTCCATATAGATATATGGAAATGTATTGATCTATTTTTGTTCACACTCCGGCCAAGTGGTTTAGTAGCTCGTTTTGTAATTACCAAACAATAATTCTTGTTACCAAAGCTTCCTTATTTAGCCACACTGACAAATGTTTCCAACACCTGTCTCAGACTATCACTCGAAGTCGGTCCCATTATGATCTATAACAATTTATTTGTGATCAAAATAAAAGATTCGTATATAAATTTTAATGAGTTTTAGCTTGGTTTTGGTATTTAAGAAGCTTAGTGTTTGTGTATTTAGGGTAAAATTGGTATTTTGGTACACAAAATCAGTATTAAAATTAAAGAGTATATCTGTTTTGTTTCGAAATTGATGTAAAAACAATATTTTGTACATATTTAACGCAAAATTATAAATGAAATATTGCATTCCAATTTTATTAATTTAATGTTAACATGTGAAATCACGCTACAGTCAATATTACTCGAAATAAAAACACAATTAAATAGCGAAGACAGTCAAAAGACATAAATTGTCATCAAATTACTTAAAAATAATTTCATAATATAAAGCAATTTAAACAGATTAAAAAACTGGTAATAAGATTATTGTTACCGTGTGATATAGTCTAATCTTAAAAAGTAATCTGAAACGAATGTAAAACACTAAAACTTCCTCCAGACTTAATAACTGACAAGATAATAAAAGTGCCTCGGTGTGGCTTCAATGCAATCATTTATATTGAAGCCGTGAAAGGATAATTTCTTTACTCGTAACAATCATGCTAATTAATTGAATCATACAAGACCAGACCTAATATGGCATCCCAACATGAAAAAAATTATCTCAAGCCATTTATACACGTGTTTAACGGACACGTGTCTTACTGTAAAACCTGCTAAGTTATGGAACTGGTATAAACTGGATGGAACATCTAATTTAAGTGTAATACATTTTTCTATGAACTCGAATATCGGTGCAAGCATTGTTCGCCAATACTGCGCTGGAATTATTTAAAATATTACAACAAGGTCTAAATGAAGAAAATACAGTAAAAAAAATATTCCTAACTCAAACACAGTTATAGACACTTCTCTAGTCTAGTAAGTTAGTCAAAAATATCTGACACTATTAGTTATTTTATTTTTATTAATACACTCAACTTGTATATAAAGACAGTCTTATATAAAGAGACTACATAAAGCACACGGTACGTTTTTGTATACATTGTATATACACACTCTAAATATTTCTTGTCAATATTTTTTATTAAACATAATAAATAATCACAGAAACCGTTACAACGTACAACGCTTGGGGCTAGATAAAATTAGATCGATGTTGAATTTCTGAAAACTCATAATGACGTTAAATCAAGCAGAACATGCTCTTCGTATGGAAATTATGCCGAATTACGTAAATTAGGGCAAATTATCGTGAAACTTGGTTACCGCAAACGCTGCCCATCGTCAGTGAAAGGGCCCGGGGCGCAGCGCCTTGCGTGACAGACGAAAAACATTATTAGTCCTTGAATTTAACAACTCCAGTCACTAAATAATTATTTACTGTTACACGAATAATACTAATGTAGATACAAAAAAGCTTATATATTTTCATGTAATTATAAGAACAGCAAAAAAATAACATATTACAAAAATATATCGTTAAAAACAAGTCTATGATATCAGTCAGTGGTAATTGATAAATGTATTGAAAATAAATTTAATTTAGTAAGCAATATAAAATGATTACTATTAATGAAATACTCGTTTATCTATATGCTTACATTGTTCCTTGTATCACAGTAATCCACAAAGTCAAACGGTTTAATCCGCAATGTTTGCCCTTTTTCTGCGAAGTAAACAGAAACCGCAGAACAACCTGACCGAGGCTTTAAAATAAAATAAAACCGATGTAATTTGAACCGTGACTCATTCGGTTCGTGTGTCGCCTAAGTATATTTTATTGTCGGAGTATATTTAGAATTTGTAATTTATTAAGGGATTTATATAAACCTTACGTATACTTATGCATATTTATGTGTATCTATGATACTTGACATAGATACAAACATCACATTGTTCAATTCCTGGTTCGGGAAAAATGATAGTGGCTTTTTTAAACTTGATATCAGCCCGGAGTTTAGAATTTGTACCCGATATGGCGATAAGCTCGCTCCCTATCACATTATGGAACAGAAAAACATATGGAGAAATGTGGGTGCACTAGTTGCACCTCTGCCTACTTCGGGGAATACAGGCGTGAGATATGTTTTTTTGACATAGAATACCTCAGTGTAAATTTTATTTCGATACGAATTTAAGGTACCCGTCCAATTCATTTATAAATTTGTTCACGGTTAATGGTTTGTAATGAAAGCCCCATCTTTTTCCCATCCCACAACTTCACTGCTTTTCGTCTACATTCTGATGATCAAAGACGCAGTCTCTTTTGTCGCCATAGTTGTTACAGCCGACGGTTTGTAGTTTGGCACTCATGGGCATTGGTCTCTCCTACTTAACCCAAGAACGATCGTTCCCCTAATACACATGTGACTCTTAATTCTTGAAAAATTGGAAATGGTAGTCATTTACCAGCAAGAAAGCTGGTTTATCGCCATGCCCAAAAGGCTTAATGATGGTCACAATAAGTGAATTTTATTACATTAGTTTTTACCTTTTAAACATTTGATGGGAAAATTACTGTCGATATTAAAGCAGTAATAAATATTAACACGAGTAGTATAAATGTTTTTATTTTTTTCCGTTTCAATTTCATTGGATTTCAATGACGTTATTTTAGTATAACATTCTTTAGTATAGAACACCCAGAAGTTGAACAGGAAACAGGAAACTGGAGATACGATGTTAAGCTCTCGTTCAACAATAATTTACCTGTTGGTTATCTAACGTTTTAATACGGTACAAAATGTTTATACATGTGTGGTCTGGGTGTTGGTTGACGAAGATTTACTCACAAACGCCGGCCGCGCTCGGGATTATGAATCCATCTCGGGTTTTAAAAGAGAAAAAGTTTAATGTAAAGATCACTGACAAATTTGTAACAGAACAATGAATCGGATATTAAAGTATCCTCTTTCGTGACACGGGCGAGCGGATGGCTGATAAGGTATCGGACATGGTGACAGAAAACGATGCGGGATAAGAATAATTCATCCATCAAAATTTAAATAATCTAAAATCTAAATATTACATTACAGAAGTAAAAAAAAATAGTCAAAATATTATATAACGGTATTCATTATACTATACCCACACCATAACTTGCTATATCCAATTTTAAGTTCGAGCATTTTTCAAGCGAGGTGACAATTAGCAGACGCATCATCTAATACATGAAACTAAGCATGTATGCATAAAATTATGTATTATACAATTTTATGTTAGCAAGTAAAGTGCAATATGTAAAACTGTTATAATGTTGAACTGTTTTGAGTCTTAAACCACCCTATTTAATCGCAAATAAATTGAATTACGTATGCCAAGTTAATAAAACAGCAGTTTACATTTGTTGCACAAAACGGTTGCATGGCGAAGGTCAGTTACGATTCTATTACGAGACCATAAACTGTGTAGGATGTTATGGGATCGGGCACGAGCGTAAAGTGCGTGACGTGTAGTATTCTTAAGTCAGATTAGGACTGCGACAGTGTACTTACGTGTGCCGAACTGGCGTCCTTCGTTTCACCGCATCGCTCATCGCTTCGCTTAATGCTCTGCTCTCACGCGACATCGACCGCTTGCGAACCTCTCCGCGGTGTTAAATGTATCCGCCTGCTTGTATCAGGTTACCGTACCAAAGGCGTGGGCATTGACGGGTCTGACTTGTTTTGTTTTGTTCACTCGACCATCGCAAAGGTTGACTTTCTACGAGCATCGAGGTGACGTTGCCGCCCGGTTGAGTTACATTAAACTTTGTAGAGACGCCTGTCAATGTCGACTCCTCAGTGCATCCAAGCGTGTCGAGAATGCTACGATGACAAATAACTAATATTATCTCTAAAGATTTTAAGATTTTTTATACTTTAATATACAAAAATAATATGAATATATCTCCAGTTGTAAAGAGTTGCTCGAGGTAAATTAATGTGGTGAATTTATTGCCCTAAATAATAAATATGTCTCATCCAAATTCCAAAATTAAACAATACCATCTAATAAGTAGTATGTTTTACTGACTTTTATGACTTCGCTGTAGTTGTCTGTTGGAATTAGGAGAATACTGCTCATACTGGCCAGGACATTGATTCAATGAGCGTTAAAAATATTACTTATAATATTTCCCTACAGTAAGTATATTCCGTTTATTTCTTATCTTTAACTCAACTATACGTTAAAATGCTCTCGGTTTGCGCAAGAATCAGTTCAGTCTTTGTTTTTGTATTGAAACTAATATTGAATTATCAATAAGTTTCTCTAAACAATTATAAGAATCTTATAACAAAGATTTTACCGTTCCATTCGTTGAATAAAACATTTATTCGCGCATTAAGAAATGTGTAATCATTAATTCTGAACAAGCAGGTCCGCGCGAACCGACTGAGTTGTCACTGGCTCGAAAAATAATTACGAAGTGTTGGGAATACGTCATGCTGGGCTGACACGGCCACTCATCGGGTTATTAAGATGTTAGACTGTGGCGCATTTAACGAGTTGTCTCTCATTGTTGGGAAAGCGGAGATAATGCCGACTGATAATGGCAACAACCGAAGTTGGGACGGGCGACTCGTTTAATGCTTGTCTCTTTGCATAAGTTCAACTCTGGTACGATCGTGATTATTATTTCGAACGTTTTATGCTTATTCATGCAAACGCTTTGTGGTGTAAGAGAATGGGATGCTTTGAATAATAAACTTAGCGTCTTGGTATCATTTTAATTGTATTGTTCAATTTCCATATTCTTATTCTACCAGATTTTTAATGTAAATGAATGCTAGTTAAATTTTGAGTTAATCTTTTATATAGAAGATGTGTTACATATATACGTTAGGATGTTTTACATATATAAATAACAATCTTTGTCTAATTCTTCCACATTTCATATTTCCACCATATTATTATAATTATTTTAAGAAATAAACTATTTCTCACATAGGTTTCGCTCAGAAAGTTTTGTTTCCTAATGATACGGATTTCTTTCCAAATCTATATCATAAATTTACTTATAGCTTCCACCTCTTTGTACTAGTCTAGTTATTTGTTTCTATTTTCTTTAGTATTTATTAGCAATATTAAAATTTCATGAAGCAACACGAAAAGCAATAGCATCATCGACGGAGTTGTTACAATCCGCCACCACGCGGCGCCACAATGCGAACGT
This sequence comes from Papilio aristodemus, assembly GCA_016277805.2. Classification (NCBI taxonomy): domain Eukaryota; kingdom Metazoa; phylum Arthropoda; class Insecta; order Lepidoptera; family Papilionidae; genus Papilio; species Papilio aristodemus. The sequence continues at coordinate 2,536,560 of JAABKM020000006.1, read as the reverse complement.
GAGACTGTTCTAACCATTTCACCTACAAGCATTTACACTTAAAATAAGCTTTATTTTGTTGTATTAAAGTTGAAAATTAAGGAAACAAATATCCTAAAACAAATTGTAAACCAAAGTTGAACTAAGCACTGCAGTGGAATACATATTCAGTTATTATGTTGATAAATATGTTGCAGCTTGGTTAAAACGCAACGCGTCGAGGAATAAACTTAAACCCCGTTATTTATTGCATTGACTAATTTTATGAATCTATTAGCCATATAAATATTTATAAAATTTTCCATTTCGCCTACAAATCACTTATTAATATCAAAAATAAAAATCGAAAGGTTCATGCCAGTCTCTATTTCTCCATACAGACGTGCATACTTAAACGAATTTTAAAATAATTTATATGTACTCTAATTTATGTGCACTCACGCCACTAATCCACAAGTATAGACAGAGAATACAGATTTCCACATCACACGGTCCAGGCACACCTAAGCGATTTTGCATTGTTCATAACCGATTTGTTATCTAATTGCGACGATGGCTTAGAAAGTATTCTAAAAATTAATTTATTATCTTTGGCGAAATTCTTGTTTTTAGTGAATTCGATACTCTATAAATAAATTTAAATAAAACTGTATAATATAAAAAGTTTCTTTGAAATCACAGCTGTTTCCAAGATAGCTACGTATACGTATTTATTTACATTAATTGCATCGTTGGTATAATTGTTATATAAATAGCTACAATGGTCACGTCACTACAAGATTTTCTGTTTGGTTATTCAATAAACGTTTAGCGTGGGAACTAAATATAACACTTTGTTCTTAGAACTACAGTCGTTTGCTGCAGTGTATCCTGAACATTTATAAAGAACTCGTAAAACGATTTATTTATCTCATTTTCGTATCGTCTTTCAACAAAAGTGTCCCAATTGGTGTTTAGCGTATAAACATAACGTAGTCCAGATTAACACGGATTTTAATTCCACGGTATTCCAGGTCACCCAGGTGTATCTTAGCTCTCTTTTACTTAAATATACTTAATAAAATTTTCAAAAGAATGTATTAGGCTTAATTTAATAAGTTCGAATCTAACTTATAAATGCTGTCTTTGAGATACAATTTGGTGCCTTCCTTTCTATGTATTGATTAAATAATACCATTGTTATTGTACGGTAAGAAGTTTGTTGTTCGTCTCACTTGTTTTACTTTGAAAACACAATATACCAGAATGCGTGAGAATACGAGCAAAAATCACCGAGTTGCTCTTGTCACCGCAAATATTTTTGCTTCCAAAATAAAACAAAGCACATCGAAACGTGGAAGTCACTTACGAAGATAAATACGACGCCGTGCTAACCCACTATAAGCAGTAAAGGACGTATTACATCTAAATTTTACAATACGACCGGCTTTCACAAACAAATTCTACCTATTCGCGGAACAATTTCACGCTCTATTTTACTTCTACGTATTTTCACAATTGAAAATCGTCCGTAAAAGCGTCAAGGCTTTTGTAAGTTGAATTTTTATAACCCACTATTTTAGTTTCCTTGTGATAAATGATACCAATTCTTTATTAAAATTTCTCTTTTGTTGTCACGCCCACTGATGTAATGTACTGCAAAGTGTATTTTTCCTCTTCTTGCAATAAAATAAATACCGTTTGTTTTATACTAAATTCTTTATTCCGAATTCAATGTTTTACGACAATACAATAAAAATTGCATGAATGACACATTCAAGCACTAAAATGTGATGTTATTATAGAAAATATAATATTAAATTATAAGACATATAAAAGCAGTAAAAGATTTAAAAAATATAAATGCTTAAAAATAACAAGTACAAATAATTTGTTCAAGCGAAAGAAAAAACATAGAAACAGAAAAATAAATTATTTACAACAGAACGAACAAACGAAACTAACAGAAAGGAAGAAAACTTCTTTGCGTCGAGAAGACCCGAGTTTCACTAACAAGCTTAAGACGTCACTTGCAAATTGTAACTGTCAGCTTTATTATTTCTTTTAACAGAACAAAGTTACAGAAACAAAATGCGTTAATCACATCCCTATAGCGCAATGGCCGCTGGAAGAATGCGCTGGAAATATTCTTTTAACGTTGACTTTAGTGTGATAGCGTAATTATTAAACAATGGACGTTCAATGTTGGACATAGAACTCGCGATAAAACTGGAACTTTAACACATCTGTACCACTCATCCAATGAACACGTGAATATTAAATCTGAAATCCTTAGATTTATTCCTAATGTGGCCTAATTCCTAATGTACTATAATTAAGTTATAGTAGACAAAAATACTGGAATTAATATTATGTGCAGGCCTCATTGCCAGTGGTTATATTTTTAAAACAAAGCGTTAATGATATTCTATCTTGGTCTCTTCTAGGTTCATTTTACTCCACTGTATATGGAGTAAGCGGTAGATGTTCCCGGCAGGACGCCACAGAGCTAAGTGATTTTATTTGTGTCCACATTCCAATGTGTATCAAATTACGTGGCCTTGCGACCAGCTGTTTGATCGATCGTCCTCAGCTCTGCTAAAAGAGCAGCATTCACTAAAATAATTATCTCCGTCTTAAAGAAAGAACAACGCACCGCAAGATACCCGTATAAAGGTTAAATTAATTTCTTGCGCTTAAATAGCTTTATAATTAATAAGTTGGTTATGAAACTAAAATAATATTAATATAGAGAATGTATAGCAAACCAATAGATCAAAGCTTTTTATTATTTTATATATGATTAAAAAAATTAAAATGCTTTGGGCAGTAGGAAATAAAGTCCTCTTATGAAATATGTCAATTTATGGTGTATTCCAAAATGAAACACATTTAGTTACATTTGAGCACTACTAACTAACACTATTTTAAAAAACTTAAATACAATTTTTCGTTCAGTGTTTTTATTTCACTTACTTTACACATTATTTTTCTTATATAAAATTAAAAAAAAATTAAAATCAACGAGCGAATTCTGTACGTTGGAACGAGTTATCTAAAACTATAGTTGTTTGTCTTGCGTTCCTTTATGCAAATCTGGAAGCGACGCGGCGTGTAAACCTTATCCAGGAGTGTCACTCTCAGTTGCGGAATCGATTTGGAAGTTTATTCAGGCTGACAACGCGTGAAGCAAGCCCGAGCTTCGACTTTATTCCATTTTATCAATATGTAGATAAGATTGCGCGCTCTGTTTGTATTTATTATTGGGATAACATCATATTTGTACAACGCAAATGGTATTTGCCCACTCTAATCGATGTTAATCGTCGAATATTTAAGGCTAGATAAGTTTCCTTTAATATTCAAAAATTACTAATCTTCGCAGTTGTACAAATTTTTATATGTGTGGTTTCATTACATTTTAATAAATCAACTTTGATACTATTTCAAAGTATTCGATTAAATACTGTTTGTATAAGGCAGTTAAAATAATGAACCATAAATACCCACATGAAAAGTTACGCATGATGATTTTATTTTCAAATATCATGCGAACTAACTTTTACATAAAGACGAATAAAACAATATCGAGTAAACGATATTAAGACAAGTAAAACAATGTTATAAAATGAATTGTTGAAAGTTCAAAAGTTACCGGGTTGTTTTGTTTGTTATATTCGCCACTATAAAATTTTACGAAAGTGGAGACTTCAAAATGAATATTACAAATGTATCCTTTGGAGAATAAAATTTAAATAAATTAATAGAAATGTTCGAGAAGCATCTACACGGATTGTAGGTTATGAGAGGGTGTAACGACGTGGAAAGTAGTAACGTCTCAACTTTCAAACACTTTTCAGAGAATTGGAGTGCAAATGCTTGTATCGGAATCGATAAACTTTATATATGCTCAAATTTAACCTTTTAGAATAGTGCAAGATTACTGCACAACTATTTCACAAACTTTATTATTTTAAGCACTTTAGATCCGTTAAACATAAAATTATATAATTTTCAAAAAAGAAAAAGAATAGTATTTAAATTATACAATTTGTTTTTTCATAAAAACTGTGTAGTTGTTTTTTTTTACTTGAAATCAGTCCAGAGTTTGGAATTTGTGCCCGATATGGTGATAGGCTCTCGCCCTATCACATTACAGAACGTAAAAACATATGGCGTAATGTGGGTGCAACTATACTTGCACCTCAGCCTACCTGTTCGGGGAATTTTATATCTGACAAAGATGCCATTGTAAATTGTCATTTTTAAACTTTTCATGTCTTTCCAGATTCGGTTCGTAATGCAGCTATGGTGAGTTTAATTTCTTCTTACATATAAATTACACTCATTCGAAGTCCATTTTAACATTTATTACAATGAAAAGACGATAAAATGTATATAGTATCAATCGATAGAATGCAACAATGTAAGCAGTCGTATGGTTTTTTTACACACGAGGTGACTTTTAACTTCAAACCCTCTTCTTGTTCTGTTTACACGCCTCGCGGGTAGGCCTGGGTGGGCCACTTGCCTAAAATGACCTCCGATTATCTTTTCTTGTAAACAGTTTGAATTTTAAGACATTTAGAAGGAGCTACGTGAGTTGGAACATTAATTTTCACTACATCTTTAACAAAATAGTGAAAAAAAAAAACTTTTATTGTCCTTAGGAACTTCAGCAAATTATAGGATATCTTGATCACAGCAATATGTGATTATTTTGCATTTTCAAATTCTGTATTGCCTCGTGTCAGTGTTACTTATACTATTCTATCGTTTATTCAATGTCACAACGCCGACAAGAGCAACGATTGTTTGCGTCTCACACACGCCACGTGCGTCTACAAAGCTTACCCCTTCCGAGCATTTCATCTCGCCCCTGATTGGCGGGGCAAACGGTGCGTTCTTTCTGTATAGGGTTTCAGTGCAATGTTTGAGTCTCAGTATTATTTGTAAAACAGAGCTCAGGTTCTATGTCGATATCACAATAGCAAGCTATACTGTTGAATATAAAAATGCCGGATGTATATTCCTCGACAATGTTTTTCAATATCAAAACAGGAACAAAAAAGGCTATGAATATAATAAGTCAAAACTTTTGTCTTAATATTACAATCTATCTTTTTAGCTCAAATTCATACCCCAGATGGGAGGAAAAAAATACAAATTACCTTTTAGAGCGATCCTAGTATACCTAACTCGTTTCTCTATCAATACATCTACGCTTACATGCTCGTCAGAAAAAAATATAAAATTAAAGCAAAATGTTAAAGTACAAGTGAAACATTATGTTTAACATCGCTTACGTGTTTATCTGGCGTCAGGAACACATTTACAACCTGAACGAAAAACAAGAACAATAAAGCAGCGGCCCCGTGGCCAAGTCAGTCGTATCTTCGGCAAAGTTCGCAACCTTATAGCCAATTGACATCCAGACACGAATACCGCATTGGGTCGTGATCGAAAGAAAGATCCTCGTTATTTGCGAGCCGGCGTTGGGCCATAAACGTTATCACTAACTAGCGATCGGGGCGGATCGATCCCTTGATTCGCCTCGCGAAATTAAGGAAATCGCTCATGAGGATATTATTCTCGGCGTAACAGATAACATCTGCCCTCGATGTTAGATATTTTCATTGTACTTTTGTGAGTTTTTCCTTTCTCTTTAATTAAAGAAAATAAATACTTCACGACGGTCATTAGTTTTAAGTGAAATGTCACATGGTTTGTAGTGGTTGTAAACGTATAGGAAAAAGGTTTTACTTATTACCGAAGGTCAATCTGCCTTCCCCTATCCTCGTTTAATTTTAAACAAATTTATGACTTCATCTACGATAACGGATAAGCGTTACATTTATTTGAGGACATCTTCTGTTCTATCGTCTATCTCTTATTATAAAGATAACATTTCGCATGCATATGTTACGTTACGATAATAAACAGGGTTACGTTCTAGATTATGTATGTGTGCTAGATTCGTTTATAACCGAAATCGTATTCTGTCTACATCATAATTAATTGAAATGGTTAGCAGCGTGTATGGGTTTAATTTTTTTTTATAAGTTTAGATTAAAAATTATTCTATATATGCTATTTCCTTTTGAGGATTTAATAAAACAAACGACTATTAATAAGAGTCTAAAAATGGATTCGAAACTTATTTTCGCAAACCATCTCGTAAAGCAACTATTGATGCTTAAAGTTTTTACTGTCTTAATTTTAACGCTACATTTCGATTTGGCATTTTCGCTAACTCGGCTTCTGTCACCATTAAAACTTTTACGCAAAGGAAATAAGAAGGAAGCATACTTGAGTTTTGTTATCAGTTTTTAAAGTTAAGCTAGAACCATAAGATCCTCTTTGGACAGATAAGCTTTGCCTTGTCAGTTTTTTTAACGTTGGTAACAAATTGTTTCAACCTTTAAAAACGAATCTTCAGCCGTCCATAGTTTGACAGGTTTAGTTGTGGGTGGTCCCTAATTACTCTCTGTCGTCCGTCTTTTTTGACAAATCAAGAGCACTTCAGAGAAATAACGCTCTCATTTTATCAGCGAACTATTAACCTTTTTTTCTTCCTTTTGTGAACAAAGTTCTATCTCTAATGGAGGCCTAAAATCGTGTTTTTTTCCTATAATACGATTGGCCATTATTGCGAAATTGAAGTCGCTATACGTTCTGTAATTGTGTAAATTGTATGTATGAACATTTTCATACATACAATTTTCTATAGAAGAATGTAAAGGTAACCGTTGTTATTATTCAAAGCTTATTATTTGCTGAATACCTGTTGGAATGGTCCGAATTGTTTCTTTGTCTTTTTCGTCTGCTCTTGTCATCTTATCCCGCAACTTCAGGAGATCACATAAATAAAGGTTTTAAATTCAGACAACTTTATCGTTACATTAACCCAACATAAAAAAAAACACAAAAAAAGCTGTTTCGGACAACGTACGCTTGAGTAACTTATAAATCTAACTCACGACATATTCTTCATTTCATACGTCTATATATCAAGATAAAAGATGTTTAGATAAATGTATAGAAAGCTAATGAATCATAAATTGAAGAGCATCGCCCCGTCCTTTACCGTCGTCTCGCTGTCCATACGCATCGCCAACAATTATTTCTGTCCGACATTACGACACCAAGGGGTGAACTCTTCGACGAACAGATACTGATCGTGACTTTAATTGTATGTGGCGCTAACGTAACGTTTCATCTACAAGTGTTCTTAAGCTGGGTTTACATGACGTATTAAAATTATTCAATACCATAAGATTACACATTAGAATTTGCGACACTAAGGAATTTTGTTGATGGTTTGTTAACTTAAAGTTATTTTATGTTTAATAATGATTGACATTTTAATAATCAGAAGAAATAAGGCTATTTATTCAATTACATATTTCGTAAAAAAAATAAGACTTTCGAGACCCAGAAGAATCCTTAATTATTTAAAAAAATATTGGGATATAAAAACTGACAAACATTGTAATCAAAGATAAATCAGAATATAATTATGTAAAATATTGAAGATTACTTAGATAAAAATGGCACCTTTATGTAAATTAGACGATATTCCTCATAATCTTATACGCAGAAAAGTTATTGACGTCATATCTCTTCAATCTAGGGTCCTTTTATGTTTGAATACAGAATTCACGTACTTTAAAAAATAAAAGAATCACTTGATAAAGTAAAAAAAAGCTTTAAAGTACCGTTTATCAAGTCGTGGAAAAAAATCGATTTTGTATCTTGAAAAATTCATGATTTGATTAACGTTTTAGTTTTTTTTTTTCATATAAGAAATATGAAACATATCTTTTTATTCACCTCATCAAATCTAGACTTGGCAATCATTATTTGCAATTCCTTTTTAAAATTCTTAATTACTACAAGGTGTCCAGAAAGGGTATCGGGTATTTGTAAATTCAATGAAACAAAAATTATTCGTACGCAATAAAAAAGTT
>JAABKM020000006.1:2490484-2513644 GCA_016277805.2 Papilio aristodemus | reverse complement strand
ATATATAATACATATTTTATGTGTTTGTGTTATTGCACAATTTTAATTGAGATTAAATATTTATAAATTCAAAATAAAACAAATTACTATGAAAGTTGACAATTGATAAGGAACTTTGTCCTCTATTCTAAAAATCTCTTTTTGTATATCTCAAAGCCTTGAAGAGTGTAGAAATTACGATATAATTGACGAAAAATGTATTTCTTTAATATTAATTTCTTAAGAATTGTTCATAATTATTGCAAATTTCTACTAGAGTAGACTTGATCTTAAGCTATTCCATTTTTTATCATTCGTGTGATTGAAAAACGGTGTAATTCATTACTTCTAATGATATACAAATTAGGACCAATACACAAAGAAATAAAGGAATAAGAATGCCAAATACAGCCCGGAACGGGGTTCGACTTATCAGAATTCAATTTCTAATACAAGACATACTTTATCGGTCGGGTAGGGAATTGCGTTCAATAGAGCCGAACAACGGAACGCAATGTTCGTAGGAGTTGAGTGGTATTCACCTGCATTATTTATCGGCTAACATTATTAACTGCATATCGTTGGTAGATGGCTATCGCCGCTACACGCCGCGCCGAGCACACGCGCTTTCAAGCAACAGGAAGATACGAATCGTTTTGTTGAGTTCCATTATACAACGACACGGCTTCCGATTTTATGTATTGTTTTTGCGATATTACTTTTAACTAGTTTTTTTAGTTTTTAGTTTAAGTTAGTTCCCGGGTTCGATTCCAGGGTCAGGAAAAATTATATTGGATTTTTTTTCAACCTGATATCAGCCCGGAGTTTTCAATTTGTGCCCGACATATCGGGCTAGCTAGATAGCTCGTCCCCTATCACATTTTGAGACGGAAAAACATAAGGCGAAATGTGGGTGCACTAGTTGCATCTCTGCCTACCCCTTTGGGGAATACAGGCGTGAGATATGATTTTTTAATTTAAGTTAAAAAAAAGTAATAGATAAATTAGTAACCATACAGAGCAACGAAGATATTATTCCTAAAATACCCAATCGCTATACTCTAGTAGTCGACCTTTAGAGTGATATTTTAACCGAAAGTAAATGATAGTAGTCGCATTTTCAGTACTTTAAATATTTATGGTAAAAGTAAAATATTTTTATAATTAATATTATTATAAACATATTTTTATCTAAACATATTGAAATAAAAATTTATTTATTAATTGATTTAAAACAAAAACAAACATATCTCACACCTGTATTCCCCGAACGGGTAAGCAGAGGTGCAACTCTAGTGCACCCACATTTCGCCATATGTTTTTCCATCCCTATTATATTTCCAGCCTATCGCCATATCAGGCACAAATTTCAAACTCCGGGCTGATATCAAGTTGTAAAAACCCAATATCATTTTTCCCGACCCGGGGATCGAACCCCAGCGTTGCAACAGTACCGTAAACGTAATACGTGATACCACTGAGCCACCGAGGCAGTTAAGGTAATTGTTATTTTAAAATACACTTAAAATAATATGATACAATGGATACGTGTTTTTGGGAACGTGCACATAATTCTTTTGTCTTAACAATTATACTTAAAAATATTGATTTCATCTTTTCTTGAAAACACTTTATTTCTTAGTGTACTATTCGTTTTAGGCTTCAGATAGTACACGAGACTTTAACTGTGTAAAACACACTGTGGGGTTGCGTTTTATTTCTTTTTTTTTTTTTTTTTTGATTAAAATTTATGGAGGTGCTTTAAAAAGAAACTTACGTAAGAATATTGTCCCATATGTCTTCATTATATATTTGTATACGTATATGGCATAACATAAATAAACATATTATAATAAATTAAAATATCAGATAACTACAACGAAAAATTTGTAATATGAAACACGAATAAAAAGAAACAAATTTTTTCCTAGCAAACATTTCCACTTTTGTGAAACTTTCATTTCTTGTAATAATATATTGAACAAATCAAAGTTTTCGCTTCATCACAACTTCGACAAAGTGATATGAAACATAGTAGGGTGCCTCGGGAGTTGGACTTGGTAAAAAGTTAAAAAAAATAACTCGACGGAGTTATTTTAGCGATATCCCGTAATGTAGTCACGTAATCCTTCTTCAGTCATCTCTTATTGCGACTGAATTTTCAATCGGACTGTGACTGATTGGAATGAGTGCTCCGAGGCTGAATTGATTTTTAAGTAGACCCCAAAGATAGAAAGAGCCTTAATAAATTGAACAACATTCGATACAGAGATACAACCGGATGAAATCCTATTTACGGAGGATTTTGACAGAAGCTGGATTAACGATCGAATCGCTTTTATTTTGTTTCTTACTTTATTACACCGGTCTCCTTTTCATTAAAGTAAAAGACACTTCTACAAATAAATTAACTAACGTATCTAATCTACTATCTCAACACTTGAACTGTTACGACCACTTACGGAATTTTATTTAACACGACACAGCGGTTCAATTTTCTTTACCAATTAATTAGTCGCGAGCATACAGAATCGAAACATTTCTTGTATGTAAATGATGTAAACTCTATATTTACTCAGAACTCCTATTTTTATACCACTTGTAAGAGTCAATGTCGCAGTTGTCGTTTCAGCAGATATTTATCTATTTCTGGTCATAGTTTCCTTATTGATTGATAGTCTCCTGACATCCCTGGCCTATAACCTTCTTCAACCTTGACTAGATCGTCGTCTTACCCATAAGACATGGTACGCTTACCTTCGCTGTGTCGACACGGCCACTATTCTTAAACTTTCTGACTGCATCATTTGTATCGTTATATTAATCTGAAACTCAAAGATAAGTTACATCCGTATATCATATAAATAAAAGACTTAGATAATTAAAAATGTCTCGTCTACTATTAGTTACGTTAATAGTTTACTTATGTTTTATCAACACTAACCTCATGCTCTGCGCGCCCCTAACGACACACTCCTCTATAGATAAGTTCCATTAGCTCAATGATCCTCTCAAGGTACATTATCGGTTTTTAAAACTTTAAATACTAATGCTTAACAGACTTCTTTGTTACTTGAGTTAGTTTTTTTTGTAGTGCTTTTAAAGTTAAGAATATTTTTTCTTAAAAAAACATATCTCAATCCTGTATTCCCCGAAGGGGTACGCAGAAGTGTGACTAGTGCGCCCACATTTCGCCATATGTTTTTCCGTCCCGTAATGTGTTTATTATTCATATTCGATCAAATCGTATACCCAACGATGAATATATTATTTTCGTGTAAGTTAGTCATCCTAATTTAATTTAGTTAGGTGTAATGACCAGTAAAATTTTTGTTTCGTCATTATTGTCGTCAGTGGGGCCCTAAAATGTCGCCTTAGTGTGTTATCAATCTACACATTAATGCGCGTTTACCTATAGGGCGTTGAATTTTATTAATAAAATAATTTAAAAGTCGTTAATGTATGTTTGAATTTTAAAACTATTTATATTGACCCAATTAAATTTGGTACTTGTTTAAATTATAACTTATTAGTTTAGCGAACAATACAAAGGTTCGTATTAACAATGCCATAATTTAGGAAAATATATTAAACTTTATGTTGGATGCCAAACAAAATTATGTTATGAATTGTCACGGTTCACGTTTCGTTGGACGCGTGTGGCTGTCAAAAGTATCTTCTCACGCACCTGACCCTCAGGTCGGCGCACGTGTTACATTCATTGTGTTACTTCAATTAAATAGACATGGCTTTTCACTATACGAAAGGAAAAACACGCTCGTTTATTGTAATGAAAGATAAGAAAAGTCTTTTTGATAAATATGTCATGACAAAAGTTATGTGGCCATGTTTATCACATAAATGGATTGCTGTCCTTGATATGATAGCAGTGGAAATAAAAAAAACTATTCCGAGTATTATATAGCAGTAATGTAGAATTATTTTTGCCAATAATTCTTTGCGTGCTTTCGTTGTGTGTTACTACAAATATTTTAAGGAATCTACAATTAACTTTTCACTAATCACTGCAAACAATATTTAACGCACTTTTTTAGGTTACATACGACACAAAATATTTTTCTCGTATCTTATCTTGTATGTCGCTAGGACACTCTAAAATACCATTAACATGGATTAAGTTTATTTAAAGAACATCCTTTAACATTAAAATTACTTAACCTATCTGTAAGTGATATTTAAATTTGGAAGTTTATTTGTTTTAAACCAATTTTGATATGTTCAGAAGAAAAAAAATATCGGTGTTGAGTCGGCTACGTCAAAGAAAGCTAAAAAGAAAGAAAGATTAAATACATATAATAATGTGGCTAAAATATCTCATAAGTTATCTTAATAAATTTATTAAATAGAGGGTAGTAGTAAAAAGTTCACAAATCCTCTTAGCTCTGAAGTCAGCTGGTACGTTTTCAAAACTTCAGACTATATTTAATTAAAAGTTTCATTTTTTTTTCAATTAAAACAGTCTATTGTTTTATTCAGCTCTATTATACTTTTCTTTGAGGTTTTTATGATGTACTATTTCTCAATATTTTAGATTTTATTAAATTTCTACAGCATAAATTAAATTAAAACATCTTTAACCGTTATAATAAATTAAGGTCGTGTGTGCAGTGGTTAATTTAATAAAACAAAATAGGCTCTTGTTTTTTTATTAGCGGACAGAAATATTGACAGTATCAAAACTTTTTCCGAATCTTTTCTGGAGTTTTATAACCTTTTAAATATAATATATTTTGATTTACATATGAAACTAAATTCAAGGCCGTTGGTGAAACTTTATCTCATTTAGTGAAATTGAAAAAAAAATCTATCGCCACAAATGTGGTCGGCCTGCCTCGGGTTCAGTCCCCAAGCCGTAATTACGAATACACACCCAACTGGCCGCAATGGGAATAAACCGAACACATTCGCATATGTAAATAAAGGGGATCACGCTTCAAATACAATTTTTTGGACAAAAAAAAATACCTAAAACAAATGGTAAGAGAAAGAAAAAAAATTGTACCCATAATTATCGATATTAGAACGGTGGTTGTAATTTATTATGAGTAGAATAGTATAAGTACGAAAGGTCTTGTGAAACGATACTTTAGCTTAAACAAATCTTTGTGTTTCGAACAGTTCGGCTAAAAGCAAACAATCAACTTGATAGCGGCCAATGAATATACACTGGGAGCAACATATACAAGATTTTAACGTTGTGTTAATCAAAATAATAAATAATGGAATATCATCCCGACATACTTGTTACCAGTGAGAGAGTTTGTACTGAGGACCGACTAGACCTGTGAAATACTACGACCTCATAGAAGACAGGCGTGAAATAGAAGTATTCTGCACTTTGCCTGAAGAGTAATGTGGAGTCTTAATTCTGGTCCTTTCTCCTTCTCACCCTTTTCTAATTAAGAACGAATGGGAAAGAGAAGACAATATGACAGACCAGGGAATGGATAGGAAGATGAAGTTTCCTTTTTTTCGTTGTCCCTTCCAATAAAAGTCCTGTCCAATAAAAGTAGGTAACGACCTGTGCCGTTAAAATAATTAGTACATAGGTTACACGTAATTATTAACCACTATTTATCGCTGAGCTTCCCTTTAAGGAACTCTATATCATCTAAATATTTAACAAGGGTCTACAAATTATTTATTCACACTACAAGCTTTGTAAACAGCCACAGGAGTTGTAAACTTACCGCCGCAATCTAAACAAAACATCCGATACACCAACAATAATTTGCACAACACCATATTTATGAGAGGGCGCCTCTTCCCTAAGATTGCTTAAGTTAAACAAACGAAAAATATTTAACCAAATATCCTTAAGCTACATTGTAATAAATTTAAATAGAACTGAAACCACTAGACATACTGAAAAATATTTTTGTGATGTTTACAGGGATCTTTGGAAAAGTTTAATTCAAGTTAATTTGAAGAGTTCATTAATTGATTATTACTAATAATATTTTAGCAAAAACAGAAGAATGTATAATTACACTTTACAATTTAATACATTAAATTTAATAAAAAAATGTTATCGGATTATACATATTAAAAAAAATATCTCACGCCTGTATTCCTCTAAGGGGTAGGCAGAGGTGCAACTAGTGCACCCACATTTCGCCATATGTTTTTCCGTCCCATAATGTGATAGGTGGCGAGCCTATCGTCATATCGGGTACAAATTCGAAACTCCGGGCTGATATCAAGTTGAAAAAACTCAATATCAATTTTCCCGACCCGGGAATCGAACCCGGGATCCCGGCGTTGCAGCGGTACCGTATACGTAATACGTGATACCACTGAGCCACCGAGGCAGTTATATATTTTACTTTTAATATTTATTCTCGCATAAAAGTTCCAAGGTACATTATAGTTTAGAATCAAATACTTCGTCACTAATGTCTTCATCTTAGAAGCGTCAAGAAATGTCTGCGATGTTTTGCAGTCCATAAGTTGTGATTAAAATTATAAAAGATTCTCTTACTATAAAAAGGGTGGAAATTATATATAACAGTAATTACTTTTGAAGAAATTTTAAGTAACACCTCAAAGACCGACTTCATCGAGGCGTTCGAATGGTTTTATTCGCCGGCGCGATTCCTCGACTTCACGTTTTAAACTACAACTAGCGCCATCTACGCCATCAATAGCGAAATAACAGTTCCCGTATCCCGCATAAGAAAAAGGGAATATTATCGTTCCAATCAAAAATATTACACAGCTTCGTTTTTTTATTTGAGAAAATTTTTCCATTTTTATAAATTGCATGAAAGTTTGGAAACTAAAAGAGCGTGGGACTTAAATGTTTGTTAATAAAAGAGATTTGCGTAAGTGTAAAGCTTGTTTTAATTGTAACTATCCAACATGTTCGTATCCAAATTTTATGCAATAAAAAAACTATGTAAGTGCCTTATAAAGATAAGAGACTAAAAATAGGAAACATTTTTAATAAAAAATTAAACTGTGGTTTAACTAAAACCCACCAAAATTCACAACCCCATTAATAAAATCATGAGCAACGTTTGGACAAGCCCGAACATCAGTCACGTGCAGGTTAAATGGTCTGAAACGGGAAGTAATAAACCCATTGCTTACACTATTACGCTATAGTTTATCAATATTTACGATCTTCGATACAATTGTTAACATATATCCACTCGATAGGGCATTTTTAACAAAGAAAACCATTATGCTTTATCCGATTTATGGTAAATTTATTACATAACAGTTATTGATAAAAAAAAATTGATGGTCCGAGTCTACTTCCGAAGAATCTAAATCAAATTCTAGACTATTGTAGCTTATTATAGAATGGGGGATTAATGCACGATTATCTTACGCATGCGGTTTTGATACAAGAATAAATACAAATCATGACTTTGTATTTACATGAACCTGTCTTTTTTATTTTGATTTAAAATATTATTCGTGTTCTTTTTATATCTTTCTTTATTACCCCTTTCTATAATTATAAGTAATTCCTTTACTTCCTTAACACATTTTTTTGTTATATATCAAGGTTATTGATTCATTATTATTGATACATCATATTTGATACAATAAAAAAATAGATTTATATGCGCCTTTCATTCTGTATGCCTGTCTAGCTTTTACAAAAAACTATAGAGAGGGCTTAAAATTTTCGATTGGTTTTAAAAGGCTCTCATTGGCCAGCTGCAGGAGAATGGCTTCAACCCCTGCGACGTGGTATCGGGTTGCAGACATGGAGCCTGGGTATCAATTAACCAAAATGGCCGCCGATATGCTTCATATTCGTAAATAACAATAATAACAAGATATTTACATAAAACATGATAACTTTTGTGAAGTAATTAAACTTTAGAAAACCTAATGGTTAATTTTATGGACTGTGAAACATGAGGTCGTAGGTTCGAATCATTCGACTATTGTGAAATTTGTCCTAGCACAGGTATAAGGTTAATTGCTTTATTATTAAATGTATAATTTATTAAATTAGTATAAATCATTTTTTATTAAATACTTGTGTATAAAATCTTTTTGTAGGATTCCAAATCATTTCCTTTATCTTAAGATATCTTACGACTTAAGTTTTGTCAATAATCTGTAACATTGTTTATCATTTCACGTTGATAACCACCTGGTACAATGAGTTCAAAGCAAATAAAAATCCTTCTATTAGAAGCGGTGTCTGACATTAGTAGATAAACGTAGGTAAATACCTGAACAATGATATCTCTCAGTGGGGGAGGCTAGACTTGCTAAACAATGCGGTGTGTTTGCGAGGGTACTCTCGACGGCCAATCAGCGAATGTCAGGGCCCGTGCTGCTCCGTACTGTAGTTTGTTTTAATAGCACTAGTCTGGATTAGTTTTTAAGTATTGCTAACAATGCCGTTTCACTTTACAAAGGGGAGGCAACCGAAGGAAGCCATTTTTACTCGAAGTGCACTTATAATTAAAACTGCACCATCACGCCGCCATTATAATTACGTATCGCGAAAAATGTTTATTGATAATTTTGATAATATATGATAAAATATAGTAAATATAAATATACCCATGATGGGTTGGCAGCGATTACCAAATTGGCCTTAATGAACTTCACAACTGGCTCAACCAAGAAAGTCTTATATTCTTCCTTATGCTTAATATGATGTTTTCATTGTATTAAGTGCATTTTTATTTAACTTCTATAGAGTATATTTGAGAATTTTGATTTTTTTATTTTTAATTTCATTTTTCCGATTCAAATAAAAATATTTAAAGGCACCAAGGACGCTTGTTTGAATACAAATATTTCAATGAACTTTCAGATTGATTTATGGAGCTTTTTTTGAAAGTTTATTTTAAGCCAATACACGAAATTCCATGAGTTTACTAAAACATACACATTTACCTGTACTTATTGAATATTAAAACAGGGATGATAATGCCAGAGGTCTTATTAATTTACATTATGTACCAATGTATGTGTGAACTCTACGCATGTATGATCTTTTACATAGAGTATATTATTTCAGTAGCTAATCAGTTTAATATACTGGATGTAATAATATTTATTTAATACCAAAATATGGATAGTATAATTCAGAATAGGTTATAAATCCTCTTCGTAATGATTTTTGTAACCCTAAGTAAGAACTAAAGTTACAAAACTACAAAGTTATTAGCCTATAAGTTTCTAATAGAGTGCCTTTGTGTTATTGTATATGAAAAAAGTAATATGATATATTTTATTAACAAGTGCAATATCATATTATCTGTACAAGCGACCGCTATTGAACATCGTAGCACCGTTAAAATATTTGCATCGCTGCGTTATGCGGTACCCATAAATTACTCACAACAGATTAAAATAACTTTTTCAGTATATTTTCGTGATGTTACGCTCGCGTTATACAAGGATTACATTCGTACGGACTAAGCGGTACGCGGACTTTTCGATCCTCTGTGCACCGCATCAAGGCTGTTAGTGATGTTGACCTATTCAAATCATAAAATTCTATTTATATTACTAATTAAAAAACAAGCTGAAGTTCTTTAATTAAATTAGACTTGAAGTGATCGAAATTCGATCGAAATTGCCTCAACTTTTCAACTTGTTCTAAAGAAAGACTGTATCTAGAGTTATGCTCTAATCTTATCTTAAAAAGATATTACCAGTGTATACTTTACAGAATTCATAAAACTTTAATCTGGATAAATTTTATGTAATAGAAATGTCAAAACACAACATTACATAAAAGAATCTCAGCTATCAACGATAAATTAAGGCGTAAACATTTTAACATAACTTCACTAATCAGAATAAATTGTTTTAATGTTCTACAGTTTATATGAATAATAGTGAGTGTGGTTCAAAAGTTTTGTTTTGTCAAAAAGGAACATACAGCGGTCGTGAGAGTATTTTAAATAACAATGAGTTGGCCGAGCGCCAGGTAAAAATGAAACTCAGCTGACATAGTAAACGTGGGTGAAAGATTTGCGCAACAGTAAATGCGAGTTTATTGCATATATAAGAATTTATGATCATTTTATTTGTAATAATATAAAAAAAACATACGTTACGCCTCTAATTCCCGAAGCGTTTAGCAGAGGTGCAACTAGTGCATCCATCTTACGGCTTATGTTTTGCCGGCTCATCATGTAATATGATATGGTGATGGGATATTTGCATATTAATTACCATTAGCTGAGTTTTTTATATTTTAGAAATATTAATTTTTTGGTGTATAGTCATGTTCCAAATCTCCTCTCTTCTTTCGTCTATTCTTCTCGACTTTTCTACCTTGGCTAAGAATGCATCTTTCGTTGCAGTCTAACATAAGTCTAAGTGGGTGACGTTACAATTAGTGAACTGTTTGCAATTGCTCCAAAAAAAAAACTTAGTATAAAAAGGTACATTTTCTTCTACATTTAGCGTTGTAACCGTGTTGGATGTAGACAGGTGTCACAGCGTCTTTCAGAGCCTATTATCACATCAACCCTCTTTTTATGTTTCACACTTGCCTTTTATATTTTTCTAATGTTATCACATCTACGTATCGCGTTGACTGTTGCCACACGCTAATTAAAATGTGTTAAAAATGACGCATTGGAACGACGCGCGACATTTTATTTTCGGTCTCTGTCCGCAAAAAACTAGCGATGTCTAAAACAATCAAATATAAAAAGCTACGATTAGAATCTTTGTACAGAAATAAATTTGTCGTCAGGTGTTTTAATATTTGATCGAAAGATTAAAATGCGAAGGCGTGTGCCGAGCGGTGCATTCTAGACTAAGAACTTCTAAAGTTGCGAGAACATTATGTTACACTCGCGTACCTGAGCAAAGTGCAAGATTTCAAACATTCTAATATTAAAATGTCTTATAAATAAAACCGTGAATAGAATTTAGGTTATGGAATCAAACTTAGATGTTCATAAATGATGGTACTTTAAACTTTTATGCAAGCGTTTCCTGAATACTTAATGGTAGAAATAATTTTAATATATTGGACAGGAACAGAAGAAAGGTTTGTTTTTTATATGAGATTTGTAAATTTTATGAAACTACTTAATCAATAATACACTAAATAGTTTGAAAATAATAAAAAATTGTTTCTAATGAAAGCAAAATTATTATAATATTGAAATTCGTCGAAACGACGCCAGATATAGCACAAAATAACATTAAAATAATTGAATTTCTTTTTAACAAATTGTGGGTAATTCAAAAACCCACGTCAATTTAAAGTAATTTCAGAATAGCAATACACTTTGTTTAAATATCCTATATTACTCTTCTTTATTTCCAAATTTAATAAGCTGATCAGCTTGCTTGATTGCATTTAATGCTAGTCCAGCAAAAGCCGATACTGTAAGCCACATCAAAGGTATCGAATTAGCATGAGTGAACACGTTTGAGGGATAATAAAGTGGTGGCAGTTGTCGACTAGTGTACCTTAGGGGCTAATTTTGCTTGGCGAGTAATGATTATGAGTCTGAAGCCAGCCGCAGTATGCAAATGTGTATAGCCCATAACATGCAATAGAGGCGGACCAGATGCCGCTTCCGTACAATATTATTTTCGTATATAAAAAGTTTCAAATAAGTTAAATGCAATAAGAAAACATAAGCGAGCGTAAGTATTATACAATTTTTAATTTATACAATCGTTGTAATTTATTAATTATCATAACTGCGACTTGCGGACAGCAAAACATATACAAGGATTTATGTGCTCGTATATCAGAATTATTTTTCAATCGTTCAAACTATTACGTTTTCTTGCAACCATAGTCACATTGCAGCAAATTTACACAAAATGTAAATTACTTCCCTTATGTATCACTCAGTGAAAACTATATTAAATCCGTTCAATGTTTTTAAATTAAAATGTTAAGCTAGACGCAGCCTGGGAACTTTTGGCGAATTATTTTCGAAATATTATCCTTGTGTATAAAATCGGAGGGCGAATTTTCTTTTAAACTGTGTTAAGATGGAACTAATTAATATATACGTAGTAATTTTGTAAATTAACAGAAGTAAAAAATTAATCAACTGAAACAGTTTTATTAAACTGAAAGAAAGAGAATAATTTATACTAGATTTATAAAAAGTCTAATTTATGTTGAACATGAAATATATCTTTTGGAAAGATTAACTAAGAATAGAAAGCTTCTTTCAGACGTTAATCGCCTTTTCTTAATAAGCGCTCCTCCGAAATCCAACAAAGGAATGACAAATAATTCGTTTATTCTAGCTTTTGTAATTGCCTTCTAAGGCAATGTAAACAGGAAAATTTTAATTGAATTTTTGTTTTATTGAGATACATCTAAACAAAAATGATCACAAAATTAATATTCGCTTCTCGGAAATTATTTTTATTTAAGTTTGTGTATTTCATGAATTTTTCGGATATATTTTAATCGACTCAAGGAGAATGAAATAATAAAATCTTGGTAATATATTACGGTAAAATATATACATTTTATTGTCTACTACGAAATAAAAAAAATTAATAGAAATAAATTATCATGCTGTGATAATTATTTAAATTTGATTGTAATGGGATTCGCCGCCTCAAAATTCTTATCTTAATTGAATATGCTCTAATGTAATGAAACGCATTACATACAACATTAACCACGTCTACATGCAAACATAATTTCGGTCAGCACAGGCGTGGCAATCTGTGGCAGCCATGATTTAAGTGACCGTTTTACATTTATGGCCTTTATCACGATTTTGTTGTATAAATTGAGACATTTCGCGGTATAATACCTTTTTTACTTATAATAAAACCAAAGTTTTCGACGACTATATTATATTTAGACAGGTTTACGGATTAACTGCTCTTTATCACGGTTTTATTAACTTAAACTCTATGTACACATATCTATGTATCCTGTACCTTTACCAAGGGGTTGTAGTGGTTGATTTGTAATGTTTCGTAATGTTACTCCTGCCCCTGAGTAACTTTTCATCGTTGCATAACAAGAACTCCAAATTCCATCCTTTTCACCTTAAAAGTTGGCGTTCCTCTACAATACGTTTTCGCGTAACTTTCTTCCTCACGAAATCTTGTGGAATGATCTAGATTCAGTGGTATTTTAATCAAAATGACTTAAGGTCGGTCAAGAGAAGACTGTAACTAATGTCTAAAACAACTAGCTAAAAAGCTTGCAGGATTACTATCAGGACGGATATCTATTCCGCAGTTCATATAATTTTGTATCGAATTGTAGCGTTGTTAATTTTCCGTCATACATATTATTTAAGTAACCATACCTTCAATCAAAAAAAATAAAACTCTTAAAACGGCTAAACGAACACAACTGATACGGGTCACATTTTTAATTGATTGAATTATTCAAATTAATCAAACAATTCCAAGTGTACGACGAAACAAAATAAAATCCATTGGGGAATCGCCACAGAGCGTGAAATTGCCAAAAAACTTCGAAATCCATCACGAATCAAATGACACTTTGAAATTGTAAAGCTAACTGAAGAACGAATTGGATGGACTGGGAAAACAATTAACGGGCGCAAGCGATGCGAAAAATTGGAATAATCAACGGATGCCGTGTTGAATAACGTTTGAAATTTAATAAATGTAATTTTTCAAAAGCGCCCCACTTTATGGCACTCCAGCGGAGCTTGCCCGTACTTTCGCTTTAAAAAACGAACCTGCCTGTAAACAATTTGTGTTCGCGAAAAATAAACGATTGAGTGATCCAATCATTTTATACGTTTTTCTCTTTTTAAAACGTCCATTCAAACTGACATTTCCAGATGTAAATAGAACTCCATTTATTATTACTTCTATTGTAGTATATTTTTAATATATTAAAGAATATTTAAATAAAGTAGAGATTTTATAAAATGACTACACATTGGCTCGTAATTATATACAATTTGCTATGCCATTAGAGCACCAAAACTTTACGTGCTTTCAAAAATATGACAAAATTGTGGATGCGGCAGACGAACCGCATCGGATGCTTGAGCAGCGGTCGTGTCGCTACATCTGTCTGTGCGGCTGCTATACGCTATAAGCGTGCTGATCCGCTCAGTGTGTAGGGCTATAACTTTTCGATGAAGCTAATTTATAATTTAAATATAAAATGCGTTGAACAATAAGCAGTCGTTGAGACCTAATGATAATAAAATGCTACGATGAACTCAAAGTTTAATACCATAGATCAGTTTTATAATCGATAAAACCTAATCTCGCATCAAAGTCAAGTATTATTAAAACTTACGCAATTAACTTCAACCGAATACTTACACCGAGCGATTAACATTTTAAAGGACAAAGTTACCGATAGCTGTTCGCTGAAAGCCCGGAAATTGAGCATAACGCGCCCATTAATATTTCAACAACTTCCTAACGATTAAAATCCTTTAATGTTCCGGACGAATGTATATCTTAATAGAATACCTTATAGTCTAAATTTCTAAATACAGAAACGTACTTTGAAAACCAATGTTACGAATTGCAAACAGGTAAAGCCAGCTATAACAATCCATACAATGGATTTGTTAGTAAGCCAGTCCGGATGACGTCATGGATTTATACCATTATAGATAAATAATGATTTAACTAATTATTTTATATTTTTTTGCCTTCAATAGAATATATTAACTGAACATTAAGTTCACTGTGAGTAAAGTTCATTAAACGGAATTTTTTCACGAGTCAGCCGGTCAAATTTCTTAATGTGCACTGACAATTCAGATTGTGTGGCATTTTTATGGTTAAAGGGAGAGAACGAGAAATCGGGTCACCTGGAGATATCATGCGTCCATTATAATATAATGTGACAGACAGGAATCAGGAAACACAAGTATAATTCTGTTCCTCTGTATTAATCAATACTTCTAAATACAATTATATACAGAAAATATCGAGCGGTCAGTAATGAGCGGTGACTCGCTGTGTCATTTGGTACCTCCTACTATAAATATCTACAGTTTTGTTATTACAGCTCAGATAAGAATTCCATTAAAAAAACATTAAAGAATGTTTCAAGAACTAGAATATTAAAATGCATTTTTATTTAAGTTGAACACAAAGCTTACATCAATTACACCGCCAGCTGCGGTAGAAGGGCGAGCGCTGTTTAAAATATACGTAAAAATTGTTTATTTTATTCGCTGCTCATAAATTATTATTAAAATAATGATATATGATATTAAAATAGGTTTTTAAAATTACATTTCATTTCATTTGTATCGATATACAAAATTATTAGCATATTTCGTCTCTAATAATGTTTAGTTAATCTACTTAATTCTTTGCCAATTGGGACTTCGTAGCACAAATAATAGTATATATAGTATAATAATTCAATTAATAAAAACTAGCCCTTATGCATGTTCTAATTTAGATTCAAAGTAAAATAATAAAATAAATTTAAATATCCTTAACGAGAAATTACAAAATTCCAAGCCAAGAAAATAAAGAAAACGAGTTGAATTGAAGAATAAAAAAAAAGATAGAAAATGTTATGCCGCCATGACCGTAATTGGAATAAACCTAAAAGAAAGTAGCTTAACATAAAGAAGTTGCAACTAATTAGAATTCCAAGTGAAAGACTTAATAAAGCTACAAATGGAATAGCATCAATCGCTTCAACATCTACTAATTGAATATTTATTAATTTATCAAGCACTTACCGAGTAATTAAAGCGGTAGTTGTACACAAACAAAGAAAGTTCCCGGGACGAGAGAGACTACAGCGAAGTCAACTACGACTTGACACCAAGTTTAATTATAAACTGAACGATCAAGTACCGAGGACAATCGCAAACTTGGAATCACGCTGCGGGTGTCAGGCTACATAGTTTTCAAGATACATCCACATTTATTGATGTTTTGGATATTTTAACATGGAAACTTTAATATTTTCGTGTTGTCTCTAGCTTTAACAGTTCCTTTTGGTCTTCTAG
Organism: Papilio aristodemus; assembly: GCA_016277805.2. NCBI lineage: Eukaryota > Metazoa > Arthropoda > Insecta > Lepidoptera > Papilionidae > Papilio > Papilio aristodemus. The sequence goes on along the minus strand of JAABKM020000006.1, from coordinate 2,497,727 downwards.
AAGTTAGTTGTTTCTTTTTAACGAGGGCGCCAAGATTTCTGTTTCGAAGTCCTATGGCTAATAAAAAAAATCGGTGAACCTGTCCTGAAAACTATGAAAGGAAAAGCTATTTTATTATTTTTATAAAAATTTACTTATTTTCACCAATATTTTCATATTAATATTTCAAATTAAAATAAAAGTATTATTTAATGTATATAAAAGGTGACATAAAACTTTGTAACTGCTAATTAGATGGCTGTAGGGCACAGTAAAAGCGTGTTTTATAATACGAAAAGATTTTAAACTTTTTTGTTCATTTCACTCCCAGCAACATAGTACGGTATAATTTCATTGATGTTTAGATAGGGCGGACGTTTTAATTTTCTTATCAGATAACGAATTTTAATTAAAACAACACCATTGTTACAGCAGAGACCCTATCAAAATTATAATCATAGCACGCTGAACGCTAAAAATAATTTACAATGAAAACTCATTTTAATTTTTTTTAAATTGAAACTGAATAATTTTGCGACTACTGTGTTTCACATAAAATGGATTTCAGATTCAGAATTTTAGGTAAATACTTTAGGATATTCGAGAAGTATGTTTTTGAATTAATTTTTTGTCGTCGTAAACTATATTTTTATATATCGCTACTACTTTATGCAAATAAATATTTATATTTTGTATTTATAATTGCATACTAATGTCTTAAGTCCTGCATAACGACAACATAAAATTAAATTAGGAATTTTATTTTATGTACGTAAATTACATTAAACATTTTATTGAAAACTAACTTCGATGGATTAGTTTTTGGATTAAGTTACTAGAAAACTGAAATAACTAATTTAATATAAATTACTTTTACGAAAAAAATACAACGTATATTTTCAATCCTTGGTATATATTGAATCTTTGACCCGGTATTATTAAAATAGTATGTAACAATGGATACTTTCACAAAAGGGGACCTTTGTCCTACAGTGGCCTATATACAAGCGGTTATCATCGCGTTTTTATTAGAACTAGTAGTTGATTGTTATTTTCCGACAACGGACTACAAGCGGAACTCATCTAGGTATTGTGTTTCGTGGCCTATAATAAAAATTCCCGCTCTAGCAGTGAACAGGGAACAACGTGTTTAAAGCTTAAAATGCAGACGACCTAAATCCGACACAATGGCCCGATGTTTTCGGGAACACAATGCACCGCCATCGCTCACTCGGGGTGCAGTTTGTTCAGGTGTTCGCGACTTTTGAGCTGCGAAAATTCTAGTTTAAAAATTTCAGTTCGAGACCCACGGGCTTTTGTGTGATAAGAATAAGTTCATAAACCTAAAGCGCTTTCTTCCATCATTTTATGGCTCGCTACACTAAACTCCATATTTCTTTTTAACTTCAATCCATTGTGAACCGACCCAGCTAGCTTAAGTCCACACCTATCTCTGCTTTATAAAGAACTTTATATTTTTCATATTTTATGCTTTATTTTCGTAGTGATATTCCATTTATTTGTTACGGGCTATTGTTTTTTAAGTCTTTTAGAGTAAGCTTTAGTCACTAGAGTTGTTTATGTACGTATTTTTAAACAATTAATCACAAAAACAATTTTGGTACTACACATTGAATGAAATGAGTAGCTATATTAGTTCATTACGTTAAAATAGAAAAGCTTACACGTCCTCGTAAAAAACATTTGGACAAGTGCATAGTGTACGTATCTTTTCAATTTATCTTAAGTATAGAGTTCCGTTCAATTTCTGACTCTAACAAAGACTTTCTAGACAACAGTAACAGTAAATAGAGAGGAATATAGAGGAGAGAATGTATCCGCTTTTATTGGAGCTAACGTTGAAATTTGCTTTTAATGGCTCGTTTGACAATGTTCGCTTTTATCTTTTCATTTTTGCGTTTTAAAACAAATACGTTTAATTAATATTTGTTTTTATTTATATTTTTACGACACTGATAACATGTGTAAACAATAGCGTTATTTAAAAAATAACAACAGGAAAGACTAAAACAGTAATAGCACGTTTTTTCACAATTACTTATTAATTTTTTATGTTATGTATATCAAGTTTTGTAGGTATTGTAGTTTCCACATTTTTAGAGGATCGCCTGAAGCACACATCGTATTTTGAAAAAATGAAACTAAGAAAATGTGAACTAATTTAAAAAAGGTTTATAGTTTTAAATGACAAAATTGCTACAGACTTAATTATGTTTTGGTATAAAAAGTTTGTACTGCAATTTTTATGGTTTTATTTCTACATATTTTCTTGCGTCTAAGATCTTAATTTAGGATAGTCGCTTACTCAGTAAGACGACGCGACGTGTATTCGCGTTATTCAACAAGCTTTTGTCGAGACAGACGCCATATTAATAACTAGATTCGCATACGTAGTAATTCAGTGGTTAAAGCGATTATCTGTCGCTAAGCGCAAATTCCCGACAGAATAGTTCGTGTTAATGAAGTTCTCCGTAACAGGTGTTACGTGCTTTGAAATGATAAACTCCCGATGAAGTCCTCTTGTTTATAATCAAATGTGCGAACGGAAATTGAACTGGAATCAAACACAAAGCCGTGATCAACTGTAGCGGTAATATAATGTTCATTTATTAATGTACCTAAAAAATTGAAAGGATTAAAAAAATCAAACTAAAACAAATGAACGATTGTTTCAATAAGAAACTTCTAAAACATTATAAAGAACCGTTAAAATTTTTGTGAATAGGAATTATTAATACGAGGAAAAATAGTATAATGTATTTTTAAAATTTTAATTAATGTGATTGGTAAAAATATGGTCGTATTTAAATTAAAACATTAATTGTATCTAAGGATGAATTAAAATAGTGACAAGACAAATTTGTGTTGCTAAAGTGGGTGGCAGTGTTGACAGGGGTCGTCACAGGAGGGCCTTTATCTATAAGATTAGAGATATATAATGTTATAATATATCAAGAAGGCGATAAAGATGTACCCATAATGGGTATTTATTTATAATGTAAGTAACAGAGTCATACCAGGATCGCGCCATATGGAAATTCGTTCATCTCTGCCTACCTCTATTACATACGTGTACTATATCCGCATTTATATATTTATAATTTACTAATGTTACATTTTTTATAAATATGAATGAATAACGTTTCAGAAAATTACGTTCCTTTACGAATATACAACACAAAGATATATGTATGTATATACAGGTATACATACATATGTAATATTGAACAGTGGGGTTGTTCGGAGTGCTCTCAAAACTTGAGAGCCGGTCATTTGGTCGTCAAAAGCACCGCCGGACGCAATGGCCTTACAGCATGCGCAAGTACTTCGTTTGAATAAAATACGCTTCCATTTTTTTACGTCATACGGAAAATATTTTTTTTCTTATAGTAATACTTTTTATTATCTACATTAAAAACATTGAGCACTCAAAACGAAGAGTAAGCAGTGATTTCAGTTCTTGTAGAATTTGTTTTCTAGTGCTATGGAGCCTATGTATGTACGTACATGTAAAATATTTTTATTTCTCGATATATTTTCTTTAAGAACTTTTTTAAGAGCGGTTTTTTATAGTAATTATTGATACATTTAAGTTTTCCGTCTGAGCCAGGAATAATAAGAACCACATTTTTCAGCTGTTTTAAAATAAATAGTGGTTAATTGTGTGTTCAGATGCACACGTATTAACTTAAATCAACACCGATACTTCCTCTATAAATCAAGACAAAAGACAATCAAGATGAGCCCGGAGTCGAAACAATTGTGTAAATAAGAGTTATAACAAGGAATGAGGGACTACCTCTCTTGGGAACTAAACGAATTTAACGACTTGTAGAACACGTGTAAAAAATAGAAGATAAATTTATTTTACGTGGTATTTTAATAGATAAAAAAATACAAAATTATTTAATAAGATGTTATTTTGTGTTCGTAATATTTTGAAACTAAGAATTTTTATTTGATGGTTGAAAGTTAAAAGTGTGACGATAATTTTTATTAAAAAATATAAGTAAAAATTAGATTTCAAGTCAGATAAGATCGTATAACAAAAATATGTGTATTAAAAACTTTTTAGTCGCCAAATAATTTCGAAAAATATTTAACATCTGCTTTTTGTATAAACAATATTAATAGCATTAAAAGCTAGGCTAAGCCGAAAAGGTCTGTACGATTGAAAAATTTTCCGCTTGAACAATTTACCTACTGAGATCTCCCCTCTGTTTTTCCCTCTTTACAATATACTAATGGACATAAATTAAGTAATTAGTCTACTAGAATCAATGTTGGTGTACCATGACCAGACGCATGTTGTGAATACAGTGGAAACGTGTTTTCTTTATATTATCATATCTTTTTAATTTTGGAATAAAAGTTTTATTTGGATTATCATTTTTTATAACTTTCAAAAGTTTGTGTAAATTCGTATTAATGTAGATTATATTAGAGCAATGTAATTATAATTTTAATTGCAGATAATAGTAAATACTGAGATTACAAAAAACAATTTTCATAGCATTTCGTGTTCGAATATTTTTAAAGACTTTCTTACATCACGTCGGGACGCGTCGAAACGATGTAACGTTGTGTATTAATTTTGTTATTTGTCAGGGATAGCGACAGAGTCATTTATTGGCTCCAACATTGGGTATCGAGTGTAGCCGTGACGTATAAAGCGTCGCTGAAAAATTTCATTAGGCAGCTACAACAGAGAAACAACGACCCTTTGTCCTATATATTGACTGAGATTGATTGTCAGTCGGCATGTGCTAAACGAGTTGCACGACGAAATAAAAGCAAATGTTCGCAACCCCTGTCGCCGTCCGTCACGAACACAAATCGTTTTATTGAACTCCGCTTCGACCATATTAACTCTTAAGTGACACGAATTTATCTGGCACAATATTAACTCATTCTATGAAAATTCACAAGGACATGTTATTATTTTTATATTAGCGTAAAAGAAACTGCCTCGGTGGCTCAGTGTTATCACGAATTACGTATACGGTACGGCTGCAACGCTGGGGTCCCGGGTTCTATTCCCGAGTCGGGAAAAATGATATTAGGTTCTTCAACTTGATATCAGAGCGGAGTTTGGAATTTGTGCCCGATATGGCGATAGGCTTGCCCCCTATCACATTGTGGGACGAAAAAACATATGGCTAAATGTGGGTGCACTAGTTGCACTTCTGCCTACCCCTTCGGGGAATATAGGTGTGAGATATGTTTTTTTTTATAGCCTAAAAGAACATTGTCCTTGGTGTTATATCTGTCTTGGAATGAATTGAAATAATACTTTAATATGACATTAATTTTATATAGGTTTTCCTTTAAGCATTGAACAAAACATAAGATATATCACGCACTATTTTTTTCTCGAAGTCCTCTCTCTACCAATGTCTAAAGCATTCATAATTATTGACTCGAGAATTTAATAAACTCTACAAAGAATGAAAACAGAATATGTCACCTAATATAACAAAATATTGCTTAACTTACAAGATTGTTACGTTCCAAGACAATAGAAAGAATATCATCAAAGATTTTATTAAATAATTATTTTACATCAAAAAATAAACATTACTGAGATCATAAAGTAAACAAACATTAAACATTTTACGATCCTTTATAAAAAGAAACTAAGGTTATTCTTCAGAGACGAGGTCTGGAATTAAAATGAATATTTAAACAAATGAAGTAGGTCTCTGAATACCAAAAAATATCTAGCTACGAATTTAGAAACATTTTCTACGTATTCAGATGTTCGAGTCCGTCCCTGGGCCCCTCGAGTGCTACAAGTCCGCATTTTCACCGAAATACAAGCTCATATTTATTTAAAACGATATCATTAGGTATGTTCTTAGCTTACTTCTAAGATAACAAGCATTGTTGAAAGTCTCTTGAGCTCACGACCCTTTCTCACTTTGACAAGTCACCCGTGAAGATTGCTTAGATCCCCAGCGACTGGTCCTTAACTTGAAACAGCCTTATCGCCGAGATAGGATTAATTGCGGAAATACCGGAGATAACGGCACAGTTATAACTACCTAGCTAGGCTTTGGCGGTGTCCTTCTGTTTACGAACCTTTATTTTAATTTCGTAGGTAAGTAATTTCTCACTCTCCAAAACAGAGGATGATATGTATATAGCTGACTGGTAGAAGTTCATATATTAACAACACCTATTTAAGAAATGTACGAATCAACTGTATTTTTACATCAACAATGTAATTTGAAAAACAACGAATAAGAGTCAATAAATGAATTTTAAGATGCAATACTTACGATGTAATGAAGCTGTAAAAACAAATTATGCAAAGAAAACCTATATAGAAGAGTGTACAAAAGATGGGACCGAATTTTACAATAATAATACAAAAGCAAATACAGCGCAGAGTTTGATGTGAGAATTGGATACTGATAATATTACATACTATTAATTTTAAATGTCGATTTGGTGTTGTTTCCACAATATATAATCCAATTCAGTTTGATGGATACCATACAATGTTGAGTAAACACCTAGAATTCGATCTCATAAGTGGTAATCATATCCAATTCACGAAAGATGTTTGGTCATTACGTGAAAAAATCGCTAAATTAAGTCGTCAATAAGGTGTAATTTAAGTTATTTTTTTTAGTATACTAACTTCATTTGTTTCGCTTTTTGGAAGGTTGTTGTTACGCCTTATCAACTAGTTATACCTTTTTTTATTAAAAAAAAAGAACTTAGTGAATTAAACAAATTTGAATTTTATATAGAAATGTGATTTTTAAGTCGCTATTCAGGCCTAAAATTATATTTTACATACTTATAAATTTAAATAATAATTTTATGAGGATAATTCGACAACCAATTAATTGAAAAACATTGAACGTGCACGTTTTGCTGCATCCTAACACAAGAGACAAGTGAGTTGAGCAAAATTTGCAATTTCCAAACGCAAACATTTGCGAAAACGCATCTAGTTAACACGAGGCGACTGCCCTGTTGGAACTAGGATCGTTCCACGCGCTAGATTTCTTAGCTGTATCATACTGTAGACCGCATCGTCTATGCAAATGTAAGCTTCGCTAATAAAATTAACTCCGCAAACGGCATTAACACGCCACTTCATTCCGTGTTATGTTCTAGAAAGCTCTCCGCACTTAGTCGCTGGTAACTTAAATTATAATAGGTTGTCAAATATCTCCCTTCCGCCTTTTTGTCTTTTGAATTTCGCGGCTATGTACAAAGCGCTACAGAG
>JAABKM020000006.1:2453322-2490384 GCA_016277805.2 Papilio aristodemus | reverse complement strand
GATCACTGTAACACTTTTTATAAAGCATTGAATAAAGAGCAAAAAAGCGGAAGGGAGATATTTGACAACCTGTTATATTAACGCCATGATATACTTTACATAGAAGGGCTATTTCAAACAAAAGTCTTATTTCATTTTGGTAAAGTAAGCGACCATAGAGCAAGCACCGTAATTTTGCATCCGTAAATAATACGCGTTTTTTATCAACGAATTTTAATCATTTATTCCGTTTTTGATATATCGATATTCAGTTGTGGTTCTACTCTAAATTTCTTTAGGAAACTCACCATTTTGCAATTCAAGTTCAGATTTTTGCGCTATATGACGTTTTTACAAATACATCGATCGATTCGATCATTACCTAATGCGAGACCAAAAACAAATCTTAGAGAAGTCAGCAGTGATTTTCTAAAAGGCGATGAAAAAATAAAATAAAAAATTAAATTAAATTAAAAAACATTTTAGTTTTACTATTGGAGTTATTTAGTGTTTTTTATCAGTCACAATGTATGCTTATATATTATAATGAAATAAAACAAAAACTTCAACGCAATTACAATACAGAGAGAAAATATAATAGAAATATTTCTTTGTTATTTGTTCACAAAACATGTAGGTGTAATCAACTTATACTGCAGTCCGACTTGAATTACTTTGACGCTCTTCAACGCTTTCAACAGACGTCTGTCCCAAAGCAACGTGTGCGATAAATTCAAAAACAGAAACTGCACGAATGAACACGAGAGTAAAAGAATGCCTTCCCTCCCAGAGGAACGACTAATGCGTCCCGCAAAATTTCATTCCCAGTAAAGTCTCGCAAATGACGGGAGAGAATTTGCATGGCTGATTGCCGTCCGTTGCTCAATCAAGGACATTTAACAAAATTAACTAATTGAGTGAACGTTCCACCGTCCCCTCGGCTACAACTTGCCGACGATAAATTGACTCAACAACAGCGACGCGACGTGTATCGAGAGAATCTAATAAGCGATAATAAGGTGATTCCGTGCGGTCCGCTATGTTTTAATTTTGTTTACAGGGGATCATTTTACAGAAATTTATGGTAAAATTGTTATTATCTTTGAATTTTCGTTATAATGCTTTTATCGGAAGCGAAAATCTTTTTTTGAATTTCCTTGTAGGTATTTATTTTTCTGTTTGTTTAAATTTAACGACACATTGTAAGTCACCAAACCACAAGATGGATTTGGACAATGTTGCGAAAGTGTACTAAATGAGTGAGACTAGGAGTTAGACAAACTTTACTCTATTTAGAGTAACAAAACTTTATAGAAGGAATAAATGATTTCAAGTCGAAGTAATTGTTATTACAAATTAATAATTTTTTTCCTCAACAAAACACAACATGGTATTATAATAAATAGAGAATTTAAAAAAAATCTTAAACTATCCGGCAACTCCAGTTTCGTTAAAAGATGTAAAACGTGTAAATCATAATAAATGTATCGACGCTACTCGTAAAGACTATAACAAAAGCCCTGACATAATGGCGCGAGAAGTTTCGAAGAGTGGAAGGAATTTGTAACTCAATCGGCTAATTAGAGTTTGTTTTGTAACAAGCGGGAAGAGTCGGTAATTAATAGACTTGCTTGCGCGAATGCTTTCTACGGAATTGGATATAAGTATTATCACTTATCTCGCCCTTTGTTAGAGCAAAATCCGTTAACGACAATCTGCGTGAGTACTTTAACAGCACTTCTTTTGAGTCAGTTACTAGTTAGCAGCATACTTTAATTACGTAATTAAATTAAAGTTAAGGTAACGTGTTAGAGAGATTATTAACGAGCAACGTACTTAGAACATGCAAAGTAATTACAGAACTGTACTTGCCTGTAAGTAATAATATTTATTAATTTATAATCTTAAAAATAAAATTAAAGGTATTAAACTGATTGAAATCTAACTTAATTCCGCTAAAAAAATGTAAACTCTACTCACATGTATAAAAGATATAAAATCATGTTCCTTCACTTACCAGAACAATTTACAGGCCTTGTTCGCTCGTAAGGATGTCAAGCCCATTATTGATAGATTCCAGATGATCGTCTTTCTTTTTGTAGTGGTTCACTTGACCCGTGGAAGCAAAAAGTGGAATCACAAGGCTCGACCTTTTGTCGGTAAATCGTAGTAAAAGATTTATTTTCTTAGAGCGAGATTGGTATGTCCAAGATAAATGTCGTCCCGATATTGAAAATTATATTAAACTGCTTTTCTTCTTTTGACTTTCCAAATGCAAGGACTTAGCTCGTGGAAATGTAATTGTACATTCTACTAATATAATCGCGAAATTTTTTTATATGAATTTTCTTCCGTATCTACAATCAACTTAATTATATAATTATTGGTGTCTTACACATAAAAACTACTAAATGGGTTTATAGATTTAGTAACAAGTAATTATCAATAAAAAGATAACTAATAATATATCAAGCCGTAAACTTAAATAGTATTCTTATTAGGTTATGTAAAGCATGTACATTCTAAGCATAACGTAATTAATGCGATGTCAAACAGCCTAATGCAAATCTTTCTATAATAGAATGTTTAAGCGACAGTCGAGTGGTTATACGCTCCGCTTTTTCATATATACGTTGTCGAAAGTTACATATATTGAACATTTTGGTATAACTATCTAATGTAAATTTATTCTTCAATTGATTTGATTCTAAATTTAATTACAGACTATCGATAACCTTATTAAGGTCATGTGCTTAGAAGTTTAACCTGCATCTATTAATATTTTAACTAGAATTCTTAAGGTCTTAATCAAATTAGTCCTACATTATAGTAGAAATTCGAACAGTAACACGGTAAGATGAAACTGTAGAACACGCTTTTAATAACGGTTTGTTAATATTTGCCAACAAAATTATTCACCAGTTAACATCAAAGAAATGTTATTTAATTACAGACCGAGTCTTTGAGTGGTATTGTTGACACGTGGCTTTTGATCTTAACCGAAATTACGACAACCTTAATTATAATTAAGTACCTATTTAATTTTAGTAATTTAATTTTAACTCCTCAATTCCCTCCCAAAAATTTATTAATGGACATTAGAAAAATAAAGTGACAGCTTCTAGCAAAAATTCAGTAGAAATACATGTTATGTCACGAGTTCTGGATTCATTTCTCAATCAAAATATTTATTAAATAACCACATATGTTTATTTCCAAAAAAATATGTTTACAAGATTTCCAATTGTTTTATTAATCGATATAATAATAAAGAAGCGAATGCTATTTTAATTTCTATAATTTTTACGTTTTTGTGTATACAAACCTACAATTTATTTTTTATATCTGATAATTAGTCGTAGCTTCGTAGGATTCAAGCCAAGCACGTTGCGATGCACGAAATGCAAATCTCCGGCTAGAAAGTTCGGAAATAATCTCTGTTATCCGGAGCTCGGAATCTCAATAAAGGCGCAGTGTGACGGGCTGACAGACGACACGCTTTGTTCTTATTTCCCTACGCCTCTTAACAATCGGCTGCTAGCTTAGTGGCTTTACAGTGTTACCACGATCCTGCATTATTTATTGTTCAAGTAAAGTTTTCATTATCGCAATCGATTCCACAGTCGTTTAACAATGACAGCTACTTATAAACATTCTCAAAGATCAGAGTAATTGTTCTAAATGTAAATTAAGAAAAAGATAAAAGGTGTTTAAGTCGCAAATAAATTGGGAAGACTAATACTAATAATTAAGAGCAAGTTTTTTTTACAAAACTACGTCTAATGCCTATTCCTAGACATAACAGCGAAGCTGTCCTCAGGTTCCTTCCAATTGCACGTAATTTATTAATATACTATATTGTTATTAAAATACAAAAGGATCTTATATGATTTTTTTTCTAAATATGAGACAAACTAAATATAAAGTCATTACCGGTGTAGGGGCCCGGGCAATTTATTTCTTAGGAAGTAATCATCGAGAACTTTCAATAAATCGAATTATTCGAGTAGCGTGTTACGCGGAGTACAGGGCACTCGGGACAGGAAACCGTTTTATTTGCTCCGCGAAGCATTTTGATGACATTTTTCTTTTCGTTTTAATGTGTTTCGCATTCGAGACGTTCATTGTCCGTCCGGACGCATTCAATGATCGATTTACGCATTCACTTTGAAACGAATCCAATACAAAGTTTTCGATTTTAAACCTCGTTGCCCATTATAATGCAAAAACAATTCTATAGTTCATCTACAATATAAACACGTCTCTTTACAGTGATCAAACGGTGCGCTTAGCCTAAACCTAATATAAAAAATTAAAACAGAAAATATGTTAATATTTACTCTAAAAACTTTATTAAAAATAAAAAAATAAACGTAAGTACATGCCACAATAAATAATTCAAGTAATTAAAATTACAATCTTCATCTGAAATATCTAAATTGTAAAAAGTTTGCAACGCAATTATTCTCTCAATTGTTCTACTCACTCCAAATAACGTAGAGTGAGGAGCGATGACTTGTGTAGTGGCAGTACGTCAACAGAACATCAAATAAGCGATCCGCGAGATTACCGCATCCAAAAAATAAGGATATAAATTAAACGCTTGCTAAGGACACTCGTCACAGCAAATGTACTGAATAGAAATAATGGAGAATACTCGACGGGTCTGCCTCTAGAAGGGAGTGCTTATTTCTGTTTTTATATTTCATTATTGGCTCTCTCATCTCATATTGCACTCCATTCGGATTCATAGAGGCCGCCATAAAAGATTGAAACGTGAGAGGGGCATTTCAATGGCGTAATTGCAAGTGCACTTTTTTTAATTCAATTCCTGTCGGCCACGCTAAAGCTGGAATGCACTTCATTGATATCACTATAAAGTAATGAGTTTTTTTTTTCAAATCGTTAGTCAAAATATTTTTTTTTTCGGTTTTACCAAACAACTTTTTGATTGTTTTATGTTTTTACTACAAATGGAAAAATACTTTTCTTTTAAATAGTAAAGATAAATAAAAGTTTTTGTCGGGCGAAATGTAACTAACAAAATAATTAAATACATACATAATTGTTTTGTTCAATGATCATAACGAAAAAAGAACTTTTAAGCGCAGAAAAGTGCAGTTTGCTGCGATTAAAAGCGCCATATAACACAAGATTAAACAGTACTTTTTCCAGGAGATGACGAAGAAAATGAGCAATTACTCGACGTCGGTTGCTGGAGTTTAACTAATGAAATTTACAGTATACCGAATGGGAAAGACAGTGGAGACGTGTTATATTAAATATTTTAAATTTACGTAGAGTATGTGTTTTGAAACATATTATTATACAAATATTATTAGTTTCATCTAAGAAGATAAAATATTTTTTACTTGGTAAAATATATAGATATTATTTTTTATTAATTATTACATTTAATAGCACTTAGAGAAGTTTTAGTTCTACACTATAATATATTTCAATTTATTTATTACAAAAGAAAAGTAAAATAAATACTTTTTCGCATCCTTTAAATTCTTTCTTTTGTGGTAAAGTTTTATGTTTGTGTGTGATTAATTTAAATTGATTCTTAGTAATTAAGATATGATAAAATATAATTTCATTTTGTCTATGACGCCACTCCATACAGTCGTCATCCCCAAATCTATATATACCAAAAGATAGACTATAGAATTCAGGCGCACGGAAAATTATCCCCGAAATACAATTAAATTGTAACGTAATTTATTTTAATTTTAATCCACGTCTACCCGCCGTATCTTCGCCGAAGCATTTGGACCCTAATATCTGACGTTAATATTCATTTTGCAAGTTGAGACCGCGTATATTATTATAACGGAGGTAAGCTACTTAGTGAACTATAATTATCAATGACTAGTGCAATTAAGATTAAACTTTACTACTTCTGCCATCGAAATTTAGACTCTGAATTTAATTATAACGCTTTACTTAGTAATAAAATTGTAATTTTAAATAGCCTTTTCTCATTTTATGATTGTTGTAAAAATGTTATGTTATTTATGATATTGGTTATTTTTACATCTTGTTTAAGTTGTTCAAAAAATATTTATTGTTTGTTTTTCACTGAATTGTTTTCTAACAAGTGAATAGTTTTTAAAGCCTCATGTTTTTCTTTTTTTTTTCTATTATTGTAGGTCTACTAATGAACAGTGCATTGTAACTAATTACATAAACCATTTAAACATCAAAACAAAAAATATATAATACGATTAACTTTATTATATTATTTTATCTCTATCCCTTTTTATTCAGAATAACAATTTTATTTAGTAAAAGAAATAATAGCAAAATAAATCTGAAAATGTTGTGTGTTAAATGAAAATTGTGCGAAATTTGCGAAAGTAAACGAAAATGATTTGTGACAATTTCATTAGAGTGGCCTTGTCTAGACGTTTAAGTGCGCCGCGCTGACTCTCTTATGAATCTTCACTGTAACAACAAAATTAAGAAATAGCAAGGCTGAATGAGAAGGCAAACAAGCTTATAATGCGGCGTTGCCCTACAAGAATTTCATTACGATGACAATGTCGGCAACTTCAATTTTCTTGCGAGATAACGAGCGTTGTTGAGATTGTTTCAAGCTTCCAACTTGAGGCCACTTTGACCCGCGGCCCGTAAACATTGCAAAGATTCTCATTAGATTCTATAAAGGAAAACACTAACATTTATGCGAATAAATTGAAAGAATAAACAAACGATGCGAAACGATACGGAAAATCTGCTTAAAGGGATTCTTATGAATTTAGCTTTTTTTACTACTTTACTTACTCCTTTACACTTTCAAGTAAGTTAGTTAAGAATAGTTAAAAAACAATCCTACTTTATTTGCCATCAGCCGATTCATACAAGCTGACTTGATTTTAATTATTTTCGCAGAGGGGCCTAGTACAACTTTTCACTGATTAATAAAAAATAACATTAATTAATCAATATGTTAATTGACTGTCGTATATAATTTATTGTCGTAAATAATAAATTATATAACAATGCAGTGTAAATCAAGGCATTGCTTACGCACAAGCAAAGCCTTGTCGAATTAATATAATAGTTAATTGCACAAATCCAGTCGCATATTAATTACAATGGTCGATTCATTGTCCGAACAAATTGGCTTTAACACTCAAACCGCTTGAATTAAAGTACACACAGCGACGTGAATCATGTCCGTACCTATGGATTGTGCAGAGGACCAATATTGGAAAAGCACTCGACTATGCGCTAACGAGATGCCAGTCTAATGAACTTGAAATCCTGTGCTTCCATTTTGTATATTGGACACGAACATGAAACTGTAAAGAGTTAAACTATTCATATTGAATAATTTTACATAACAAATAAATAATTTTTATGGTAAAGAAATACCGAGTTATTTAAAACATATTATATATTTATTGATCAGTAATAAATAATGGTAAAACAATAGAATAAATCTTTTAAAGACTTTTCGAGTAAAAATACCTATCGAATGACGCCTCGTTCTTCACTCAATAAAGCTATTTAGGTCACAATTAAATGGATGTACATATGTACAACAATACATTATACGCACCAGATCAAAGCATAAGTCGCCTATGTAGATATACGAACACAAAACATCTGTTTGTTTTGTTCATTGCCATATTTGGAACCGAGTAATCAGATTGAAAAGATATTAAGAATCTAAATAAAACAGAAATATGATTACCGGATGGCCGCTTCAAATTTCGAACTAAATCTCAAATAAACAATACATGTTAAACGAAGTTTAGTAGCTCCATGTTTTGTCATTTCTGATGACGCGTTGCCGATGTGCTTTTCGTTACAGAATAAGCCCTCAAATGCGTTTGTGGGAATGAGTAGATATTTGTAAATCGGATTAAGTGGGCAAATATCCGCGGCGGCCAAACCTATTGACGGTACGCCAATATTTTATGAGTTTATTCGCACCAGTTCAACTTAGTGTAGCGTAACTCGACGCTCAGATTTACCATCATCCTACAATCGAAACGTTATTTTGTAGAAATAAAATTTCGGTTCATGCTATTTCCGAGCTTTGCTTAGTGTGAATTTGTGTTACATTAATATTATTAATTACGCTTAAAATTTGAAATTACTGTAAGATTACTAAGTAGATGGCTTTAAATGAGATTCCGATAAGCAAAAAGTGCTGCAGTTGATGAACTTTTTGTTGCAAGATACCTCTTTCAACAAGGTGCATCTTGTGATCACCACAAGATGGAAAGTTCTAACTATATTAAAAATAAGTTGTATATTTGTTAAACTATGTCTAACCTCCATAGATCCTTTAAATAACAGATATAGTTAACTTTATCCCGTCCCGATTCAACGAAAGTAAGTACGTAGTATAACACTTCGGCCAGACGAATAAAATGGGTTTTATTTTTCAGAATTCCGAAGCGAAAATTGCGCAATTTTTCCGCTCATGAGAAAAGTTTCAATATTATAGTGAAAGTTGGAAGGAGCGCTTGTGAACCAACACGGCGCTATTATTTGGTTACTTGGTCTTGTATGACAATTGGCTACTTACTTACATTCCAGAGAGATTACACTAATGTTGCCGTGGCGAAGTTTTACTTGCGTTTTAAAAGTTTGTTTTCGTTTTTCATGTCGCATTTTGTTTTACAGTTTTCATTTTATTTTGCAAAACATTTTACGTGAAATAATAACACGAACAAATTTTTTAATTTAATTGTAATTTATTTTGAAATAAAACGCAGTAATTAGCTTTTTACATATTTATGTAACGTATCCGTTACAAGTCATCATTTGTTTTTGTTTCTTTATAGATCTGAGTATTTTTGAATTCGAGATTTATAGATCGAAGAATTAATTTATAGAATGTTTTTGTTTGAACAAGGATTTGTGAAGAAAGAAAAATTAAGTATATTTGCACTGTTTAATGGACGAGGGCTGCAGAATCACAGATTAATTTAACGCCCAAAATGTGTTACATACACAATTATAATATTATAGGAATACATAAATGATAAACTACTGCCTACAGCTTCGAAACACAAGCGTGATGTAAATGATAAACATTCTAATTGAAATAATTATTACATAATTCAGTGCGTAAATTAATTTAAGTCGCAATAACCCGACACCATTTAAAAGTAAAAGACTCGTATATCCGTCATTCATTCATTCATTACCATTTGAAATGGCACCTCACTTAAGATTATGTGACGTTTTAATAGGTCAGAATTAGCATATGAACGGTCGGGTCACCACTTTGCTGAAGGATTATGTGTTAATAGTATCTTAGATGTTAATATCTCATGAAGGGTTAAGCTTGTATGTCAGTAATGGATTATTCAAGACGTGGCCGAGGTACAAATGGTCTTGAGGCTCAGCACGTTCTAATTGAGTTTTGATTGCTAGATTTAATACTGGGACATGCTTGATTGCATGTCACCGATCTAACATTCTTGTCATTCTAAATATCGCTATTTCTACATTCATTTATGGAACACAAAAGTAATGGAGACGATTTATAAACTTTCATTAGAAATTATATTATTATATTAAATGGAGTTGTTTTTTATAACCTATAGTGTCATATGAATGACATTCAGCATTGGGCTATTGAATAAACATGAATTTAAATAACATTTAAATATTAACAAAAAAAAACATACCTCACGCTTGAATTTCCAGGGGTAGACAGAAGTGCAACTAAGGCGCCCATATTTCGCCGTATATAATATAAACAAACTTGTATGAATTATTAAAAAATTACATTATTAATGATCGAGAAAGTTGTTTATGATTAATGTAACCTAATATATTTCAAACATTTTATTTTATTTGAAAATAATAAGATAGTAATAAAAGCATACATAAATTTAAGTTAAAAACTTACAAACAATACATTCACGAATTTTGAAAGCATCGAACTTGACAACGTCATTCTGTTTTACGATCGAGAGTGAGAATAAAAATGTCTCCCACAATACAAAAGCCGTAACCACATACTGTCACAATTTTCGGTCGGCCAAATATTTGTAAATTCACGTTTGGAAAAATGGAAGAATAATATTAAATCATACCGTCTGGTATCACACTCTACAGAAAAATCAACGGTCATAAAATGTAGTTTTCTATTACGGTCGCTTCTTTAAATAAATTACAAACTACTTTAAATATTTTAACATTTTTTTTATATAATCTTATCCAGAAGTAAAGAACAAATTCGTTTATCGATCAGACGGAACTATTTCCATATGCCGATGTATTATATAAAAATATTGTTTGAACGAAGACTTTATTCATATATGGATCAGCAAAAATCGTAAACAAGGTTTGAAGTTCGAAGGTCCACAAAACAATATTAATAAGAATCCTTCTTTTGATTATTTTTGTGAAACGTTTACTATCACAAATTTAATATTAGATTAAATTTGTTCAAGATAAATTCTTGAAAAACTAAAATTGTGTAGACATTCTTAAACACGAGTGCTCTTAAGCTCGTTTTATTAATTACAGCATCGTGAAATATGAAATACTCATTTACAGATTTGATACTTCACTTTGAATACTCCGGTTGTTTTAAAAGCTTATTTAGGCGTTCTGAATGACTTTTCACAAGGTGGTCAATGAAAAGAGGTTGAATGAGTATAAATTTAGATCGAGTACAAGCCATAGACGTAATAAAATTTATTAAAATATTTTTTATTAAAAGAATATCAACAGTTTTTACTTTTTTTATCGTGGTCAAGATAATTTCGCTTTGCAAGTCTTTCAAGCACTTGTAAATTCTACAGCAATATTTTTAAAAAGAGCACTAGTGTTTAAAATTATGTAATTAATTAATTTACTGACTTTAGTCAGTAATAATAAATAATCATCACTATCATGTGATCCCGTTTTGTTCCACTGTTGGACTTAGGCCTCTTCTCTGTCACATCACTCCGTTCTTTTTTGCGTCACTCTTATCCACGGTTTGCCCTGAACCCTAACAATATCCTGGCGCGTGGTCTGTTAAATGGTCTCTTCGCTCCCCGGGGCCACCACTCCGTCACTGCCTCAATCCACCTGCCATCGGTCCGTCTGGCCAAATATCCCACCTAATTAAATATATCAAATTAAATCTAAGACGAATCATAGTCATATATAGCTTTTTGTTTTGCATGTTTTTATTATTTTTACGAGATATCTGGAAGTATGGCGATCTCATAAAATAGTAATGAAAGTCTTTGTTATTATTGCATATATTTACTCAAGTGTTCGTAATTTGTATTTCTTTACAAATGGATGTAAGATTTAACGTATTAATTATTTTTTCTTGATCAGTTATCATTAGACGACTCATTGCTCCTTTTCTCCCTTTTCTTATAAAAAGTATAAAGATAAAATATAATAAAAGTTCTAAAATAAACAACGAAGTATAAACGCTATATTAATTTCGCTGAAAATTCGTCGACAACTTCATTGTTATGTTTTATGGTAGCCTTAAAGTATTGCTTTACTCATAACAAATCCCAAGCACAGTAACTTAAAGCTGTCCAAGTAGCCATGGTCAGGCTCTTGTCTCAAGAGCAGCATTATAAACCGTCTGCTCTCTGCTAACCCTTGTTCACTTTCCAAATTGAAATTCACGAAAATGCTACCCACTTACCGAAACGTTGTCCTTTTTTCCAGCAATTGTTCTGTTTTCAACGGAGATTTTCTAAATAAATTATGAAGTTCCTTGTTGATAAGAAAATCTTACCTAACGTTCTATAGTCGTATTTGAAAAGTTAATTAATAGTTATAATAATTAAAATATATTCAAATGTTTTATTAAAGAGATGCGATTAAAATCAACACCTTTTCGATTAAAGACGGTCAATTAGAGGTCATATACGTGCAAGGAGCGTATTTCAGTAAAATTATTTTTAATTGCTAACATTATCTGTATTCACATTTATGGAAAATTATATCATTATGTCAATGTGGGAAAATTAAATTCGTTTAAAAACATAAAACTCCGATCGAAACGCCATATTCTAATATCATTGTAATTTTTATTACACTGAATTTAGGATCATTTGCAAGTCGTGAAAAAAAATTAAAATTTGCCCAAAGCCTACGGACTCCGCTTATTTTGGCCGTATGAACGAGATTATATGAGAAATAAAACATAAATTATTCAGCAATGGCGAAGAGCACACGTTTCATCTTTCACATTGAATAAATATTTGAAGGGAACGACTCGTTTAACCTCATTTCATAAATTAACAACGTAGATTATGCTTAGTGAATATTCTGAGGGTTAAACCAGAACGAAATAAGTATTCTGTTCTTTTGGCTTAAAGAAACAATATTATTGTATATGCGATTCAATTGTCTAACCATAATTTAACGGTTAAATGATTTCACATTATAATATAATTTAATAAGTGAGCTCGACTGGAATTTTAGGATAAAATTTATAAATCCGTATTAGGATAGCCTCTTGTTATTAAAATATGTGATATTGATTGAAATATATATTTATTATAGTTTTAAATCCTTTTTAATAAGTCACATATTTGTTTTAAATTAATTAAGCAGTATATTTGTTGTGCAATTACTTAATTAAAGAGTTATTCGTAAACAAATATTAACTACAACTCTCGGTTCTAATGTCAATATACATACTTACCACATAGTTCTTGAAATTTTTCACTCGACTCCGGTATTTCGTGCTACGTTACTCAAACATCGACGTCGCTGCAAATATTTTCCTCCCCGCAGATAGTTGTTGACACGGCCTCACAGCCATCGGACTGAATTCAGTTTATTCGTACAGCCAAAGTGGAGATGAAAGAATGAAATATACTTTCTAATATAAAACAAGCCGATTTTATGACCCTAACATGTTTTTTTGTAACACTTTTAGCTTTTTGGAATACTTTGCAGTTATTTCTATAATATTATATTCTTAATTAAATTATGCACGAGAGGTGATAATTTATATATGACTTTCATAAGAATTACGTATTTTATATATTTCCATATGTACTTCAGTATTCTTCAGGTGGTCAGGAATATTCAAATATTCCCACTGATTGTATATTTTTAATGTATTTCGAAACCCTTCTGAATGTAATAAAGTGGGAATTCTGATTTAAATATATAACTTCTAAATACAATTAATAAATTAACTTTCAAAGTTAATTTGATAACAATAAATTGGAGGTTATATAATGAATAATTGTAAAACAACAACACTGTTTAGTTTAATCAAGACCCCGATTGCCTTTACTAACCTCGTCTGGATAAACTTTGGCGGCAATTCAATTAATGTCGGGATAACAATAATAACAATTTTCGGTAATTATGTTTGCACTACAAACTCCTGCAGGCCAACCTTCGCGTCATACCATCTTACACAAACCCAATTACTCACTTTTATTATTAGAAATGTCACAGAACATAATCATGAGGGTATTTACATTGTTCTGTTTTATCACATAATTAATTATTTTTAATGTGTACCCACATAAGAAACAATTATTCTCGTCTTCTGTTCCAAACACAACTGCCTCCGGAGCGCAGTTGTGCAGTACGGTTGAATTGCTGTCGTCTCGAGGTCGAATCCCGGGTCGGGCAAAGTGATTGAATGTGTGTTGTGTGAGGATGAAGTGAAAAATCCGATTGTCCTATTTTACATCCCATAAGATAAAAGATAATTGTGTGCAAAGTACCAAGTGCAATAGTGAATGTTACATAAGTCCTATTAGTTACGTATTCATTTATTACAACACCTAAAACCATTGTACACTATACAAATTTCGTCGCTAGAGAACCGCATACAGCCTTATATCACTATTATCGAAATCGACCCCGAAGACATCGCAGTCTGTAATTATTAGGTTAATAAGAGCTTAGTAACGCTCCAATGTGTTATCAGCAAGCAGTTAATCCCTGGACATAAATCGTAATTTAATGTTGAATGTATCGGAACATGGTATTTAGTACTCAGTTTGTAAAATAATTTTGCGCGAAATATATTGGTAGAATAAAATCAACGGGGAGTTTTAGTTTTTTCAATGAAAGAGGAGAAAATAACGTGAAGGAGATCAAATAAATGAATAAAGGGAAATGTTTTTCTTCCTTTTTATGTAGTTAATTCGTGCTAATAAAATTTACCTACGTTTAAAGTCATTTATTACTCAGATGTATTACAAAAATATCTGTGTACTTTTTACTTTCATAAAACTTTCAACGTGTAATGTATCTAAAATATTGAAATAAGTATTATATCTCATCCCCTTTTATCTCTAAACTCGTAACCATTCCACCATACCAAATACGTGCCTTTGAGTTGCATGGCCTCATTTCCACAGCTCTTAAATGGATACGTGCCCACGTATAAGTCAGTCTCCTTCGCTTTAATTCTTGCTGTCAAGATAGCGGGCGATCCCGAGAAAATTTCCTCTTTGTAGCATCTTAGATAAATGAAAAACTCCGTTCATTGTGACCGCAATCACATTGTTGGGGAACAACCGAGTAAATCCGAATTGTGTAACCATTTTTTTATAAATGTTTTTAGTTTTTCGTGATTTTAATGAATTCTTGTTTTCATTTATTTTTTGATTGGTATGGTCTTATTAATTACAGTGGTTTTAATGAGGATGATATAATAATTTAAACAGCATTTGACCGTCAATTTATTAAAGTATCATATCAAAATTGAAAGGGCAAAATTTGAATTGCGGTCACTTGTGTACATTCAGTGTGTTCACTTGTATACATGTGTACCACTTGCTTGTTTGTCATCTTCTATAACAAAATTACTTCGTTAATTAGTTAGTTCTACGCACGAGTATATCGTATGTGTGCATTTAAGAAGTAAGGCAGTCGATAACTTCATGTTAAGTAGTGCGGACGGAACGGGGCAGCTAATTACGTGAGCATGTGTATCACACGGCGAGGCGTGTACATGATACGGGCATTAAGTGCCCCCCATTGTCTGGAGGGCTGTCTGTCTCGTGCAACAAGGATCCATGTTTTTTATTGCTTATTCTTTGCGCTTCGTCACCGAAGTACGAAACGTCGGCGACTTTATTAGAACGTTGAAAGTTTTATTATATTTCAGAATTATCTTTGAATATTTCTTAAACATTAGCTTGATGAATTAACCTTAAGGTTTAATAGGAACTAGTTGATTCTAACTGTATTTAACTCAATACTTTAGTTTTCAATTTCAATGGTTTCTTAATATCTCACGCCTGTATGTATTCCCCAAAAGGGTAGGCAGAAGTGCACCTAGTGCACCCACATTTCACCATATGTTTTCCGTCCCATAATGTGATAGGGGGCGAGCCTATCGCCATATCGGGCACAAATTCCAAACTCCGGGCTGATATCAAGTTGAAAAAAAAAACAGTATTATTTTTCCCGACCCGAGAATCGAACCGAGCTACCGAGGCAGTTCTTACCACTACTACATTAGAGATGTACAGGAGATTAATGATACTGTATATAGGAGACGGTCAAAATAAAGTCGTGTATCAAGACTATTATATAGATAAATTCGTAAAGAGTTTCGTAGTTTTTTGTTTGTAATAATTAATCGATATTCAGTAAACATTAACGTTTCATTAATTACAAAGCGATCATTCTCGATCAGGTGAGTACAAACGGATGTCAGAAATCAATACGATTCGTACTCACCTTTGACGCTGTTCTAATAGTTATCCCACGCGCAGTTCAATACCTACAACCTTCCGATTTTAATTGAGAGGAGTCTGAATTGAGGACTGGATCACGTAGACTGAAATAATGACTTGCGAAATACTAATTTAAAAGACGGCTTTTAGTCGATAGCTTTGTGATGATATTTTTTGTTCTTTTGTTTTGTTAATTTAAAAATAGATTTTGGAACATAACATAACATGAGTATTACAGTTGTAGAAGTTGTGTTGTTTTATGATCCATTAAGAATATCGGACAATAACAATGTCGGATATACAGGAATCGGATAAGGCTTGAATTGTATATGCATTGAGAAATGGGTCTTAGGTACTCTAAAACTAAGACCGATGATGAATTGTTATATATTTATATTAGACTTGTATTTTATTTATGGATTTACATTTAAGACGGTCCTAGTACTATTTGAAAACATTTGTTGAATTTTATAAAGCATTTGAAAATAATGTTAAAATTTGAAAAGAAAAACACAAGCACTTTTATAGGAAACTAATCACGGTTTGTACGCACTAGATTTCTATGAGACTTAGAAGGGTGAACGTGCGTGTAAAAGAGTGCACAAGTACCCACTCTTTTTACTTACGCTTTTAGAAATTAGTTAGTGGTGGGGTGCGCATCGAACCAATGACGTCATTCTGCATGCGTAAGGTTGCAAGTGGGCAAAAACAAGTGAATCTTAAACATGGCGTCGTTTCTATGAGAAAAAAATGCAAATTATCATGAAAAAAATATTTTAATTTTTCATCAATATTTTACTACATAAAATCGTATTTAAGAATTTACGTAACGTATTTCGTAATTGAAAGAGAGATATATTAAAGTTTTTTTTCAAATACAAGAATGCATATTTGACGCTAAAACCCAAGGATTCCGAGTTAATGCCTCGCTGCACGATGTGAAACTTTTACTGCGAGTTGCTTTTATAAGGTCTTAAATTTCAATTTTATCGGATCACTGCGAGGGTTGCCAGACGAGAGCGGACAATGCCAGGTCGTGTGGTGAAGTTAATTTTTCATCGGAGGGATTTAATCTGAAGATTAAGTTTATTTCAGTTTTCACCATCGAATCGAGATATGAAATATCTGTCTTTTTTACACTAACTTGTGCGCTAATAACACCTCTGCCTACCCTTTCGGGGATACAGGCATTAGGTATGTTTTATATTCAATGAAAACCTTAAGCCGTTTTGTAAGAATAATTTGATTTTAGGTAAGATTTGGTTCATCACACTATCGATCCAGACAAATATTGTTCTAAATAAGTAAGGGGCTGTTAACGGGGTAATTCTTAAATACTTTTTTCTTGTTGTTAAATACTTTTTTTTCATTTAATCTCTAAAACCACAATTGGCATGCTGAATACAATACACGTACAAAACTTTAACGCCAAGCTTAGTATGCATGGTGAGTTTAATTGTGCATATACTATATTAAATCAAGTGTTTTGCAGAATTGATTAAAAATATAGCACAAATATTTTCTGTCAAAAAAGTTTAAACAACTCTACATTTAACTATCGCAAACAAATTTGACTTTTCGATATAACATTTTTTTTTACATCGGGCTTGCGCTGAAACAATTTTCAGTTTCATCCGGTATCGCAGAATATACGTGGACGGGTTTCGGCCTCGATGTATTTGGTTGAATATTTCATAACCGAATGTGCGAACGACTGCTTTGTGGTAAGTAATTGTCAGATTAAATAGGAAAATTAACGTATCTTTCTTGTTAATAATTTAATTATTACTCTTGTTGGGCGATTCGTATAACAACTTATATATTCTCTACGAATGCATAAATAAATAGTAAATAATGTTAGAGTACAATTAAATATTTTAGATAGAGTCTTATTTTTCCATTTTGTGTATTTAAATCACTTTTAGTATAAAAATATCATAATAAGGATTTTCCAATTAAAGATATTTTAGGGAAGTTTTTAATGTCTTTTTAAATAATTATCTCTCTATTAGAACAAATACATTAAATATATGTATCAAAGCATGACTGTCACATGAATTCAGTTCTTTTTTCCATCTTGATAGTGCCTTAATTGCATAAAGAATAAAAAAATATATGTTTTCCTTTGAAATATTAAACAGCTACGTACCTCACTGCATCCATAAGCTCGATCAGGAACTTTCCTTGAACTACAGCCAACTTTAACTTCTTGGCGCTGAGGAATAGTCCCATTATGCTTGTGACTGATTTGTTATTTATTGGCCACTCGTGAGCTCTCACAGACCCCTGGTACCCGAGTCCGACGACTTTGCATTTTACACAAATAATTTCTATATGAATAGAGGCACCAATCACGGAGCAATGGGTGGTTGTCATTTCCAGTTACACTATTTTACATAGCAACAATCGTCGCATTTATCTGCTATTTTGAAAGTGCATTTAAATTATAGAGAATTATTCCGTTTCATAACTTCTAAGCTGTGGATTTTAATAATATTTTTATTTTTTATTTTATTTTTTTACTTATCTCACGCCTGTATTTTTCGAAGTGGTAGGCAGAGCTGCAAGTAGTGCACCCACATTTCGCTATATATTTTTCCGTCCCATAATGTGTTAGGGGGCGAGCCTATCGCCATATAGGGTATAAATTCCAAACTCCGGGCTAATATCAAGTTGAAAAAACCTAATGTTATTATTCCCGACCCTGGAATCGAACCCGGGACCCCAGCGTTGCAGCCGTACGGTATATGTAATACATGATACCACTAAGCCACAGAGGTAGTTTTTTTATTTAAAAACAAAAAAGTGTACAGTAAAATTACATTGATTTTAGTGTAATTAATTGATCGGATTAGAAATTAAGGTGTGGGTTTTATATCATTAATTTATCCACTTATTTATTAAAAATGTATAAAATACTTTTTTTTATAATTTCTAGCTAGACGATAGATTTATAAGGCATTAAAATCTTTATAAATATCGATGCAGAATAACTATTCACTACTTTCAATAAAATAACAATGGCTGCTTAACGAGTGCTAGTTTTCATTGGCGTTATTGCTTTTGTGCAACGACACGGACAGATTACACGAATCGAGCTGGCTTTAAACGCAACAGTCATCCGGTAATACTTCATCACTTTACAGATATAAAACGATCAAATTAATATCACAAGTGCTCCGTGTTGGAAAACAATACGATTCATTTTTATTGCATTCACTATTGAAGTTCCGATGATGTTATTCAATTTCATTCTCAATTCAATGATTTCTTTTTATTTTTAATTAAAAAGTGGTATACTAAACACTTTTAAAACATTTATCTTTCTTGTTTTAACATGAGGTTATTGATAATTATTAGCTATTTTTAACTAAGACAATTAAATTGGTAATGTTCATTTCTTCTACTGACATGCATGCTACAGATTTGAAGTTAATGAAATTTAAAAAAAAGCGCTGTAAAGGGCTTGAAACATAATCGGTAATGAAAAATAAACGCGATAAAATCGGGAAAATTAAGTTTTTTCTTTCAAATAATTTTTTTTTATATAAATTCAGATCGTTCTTAACATCTAGCGGGATAATGCTCAAATGGTAATTTGTGTTTTGGTTATATAAAAAATCAACTTTTTCATTTCGTTGACTATCTCTGATTACATTAAAATGATGTAAAAACATGTTCGTCAGTTCTATATGTAATATTTTAAAGACTCCAATTGATACATCACATACGGTAAACCAAAATATTTCTTAACGTAAAGAATATCAGAGAATTTCATCGCCAACGTTAGCACGTATGTGAATAAAACATTGGCGTGTCGGAAATCGCCGTATTATTTATTATACTGTAACGAATTTTATAGCTAATAGCGGGTTTATAAAAGCGTTAAAAGCTATTTTTTTACTAGAATAACGACGTTTTAGCGCGCGTTGTAATATTTTTTATTGATTCTCGACAGAACGAAACAAGGAATCGTTCAGTTTTGATGTCCGATTATTTTGTTGATGGCGATATTTTATGAAGACGTTAACATATTTTTGTTAATACTAAATATATTCGGCGTTTAACAGTCATTTAGTTCTTCCTTATTCTTGTTCCTGTTTTATGTTTTAATTAAATGTTCTTTTTAAAGGACATGTTTATCAGAAACCACACGGCAATAATGTATATTGTTAATAAATCTGATGCAGCCTTATTTTTCTCTTTATCTAATACAAGGTCGACTGGTAAAAATGCTTGTAGACATTAAGTTCACCAAGAGTGCCTTCTGAAAGGAAAATAAATAAATATAATTTATTAATTTTGCAGAAAGTTGCATCTACAATTTTGAACAGAAGTAAAATATTAAAGCATTTTAGAAGTCATACCCATCTCCTCTCGGCGATGTAACCAGGTATTTGATAAAGAGAAATGTTATTCGGGGCGCGCCATCAAAAGAGTCTCTCGCAAAGCGCATCGGCCGCCGCCCTGTATTTGCATTATCTAGATTCGGACAGCTCGCTTTCATCTCACGTTTTGGATATTTCAAATACAATTTGCGATAGAAGAATTCGTTGAAATTTTTCCATGTGTTCCGTTTGCATTTCCGGATGAGATTTTGCTTTTGTACGGAATGGAATTCATTTTTTACAACCCATTCGGGTTTAAATCACAAAACTCTCTCGTCTTTTTTTTTCAGATGAATTTAAGAGTCAATAGGATCGACAAAAGACTTTTATTTTATTTTCACTTACACGCCGAATATTATTTACTGTTTTATAAAACCTATAGGAATCTGTTTAACTGTTGGTGTTTCTAGAACTCTTTTGGCATGTTTTCTTCTTGCTTTTTCGTATGTTTCATTACTGAAGTTCATGCCTGTCCTGAAATCACTTCATTAAGGTGTCGACAAGCTTTCTCCACCTCGTTCTGTCCTTGGCTCGTCTCAGGGCTGATAGAATGTCTAGTCCCATCAGATCGGCTCCTTTGCCATAAATTGACATATTTTACCTCCCGCTAAATATCTTATTTCTTATTCTAAAATATAATAACTCTCAAAAATTTTATTATTTTAACAAAATATCTCGTTAAATTTTCCATCAAAACTTAATGACATTACTGACAGTACACGACCATTTCTTTTATTCCTGTATATAAAAGTTCACTTGCGATAAGAACAATGTAATTTAAGTATGCGGTGTACGAAATATTCGCTAGAATCAGCTTGTTACATTTTCAGTTCTTGAAATTATCACTAAATATTAAAATGAATAGATAGATTTTTCTTAACAATCAAAATTCTATGAGTAAAAATAAAGTTTGTATCCGTTTAATATAATTAACAAAAGGAAATTTGAATCTCACGAATTTTAGAAATATCTTTTGTTATTAGGGCGGTAGTAAATTTGTGTTTTATCGCGATCTCAAAGGCGATCCCGACGGTTGTTACCGTGACAAACGCCCGGCTTCATTACAATGGGGCGTGACCGGATTTATAAAAAATGAAATTTTTGGCTTATATAGCACGCTAATGAAATTGTTAAACCAACCTTTCTAATTAGAAATATGTGTAGATACAAACTTGATGTAAAAAAAAATAGCGCACCAAATCAGAACATAAACAATATTAGCATATTAAGACTAAAAATCAATTATCGTTTTATTAAATTTAAAAGGTGATCATCGCCGTCCTTAAACATCCGCAATACCAGGAAAACTATATAAGTATCGTTAAAGACATTTACGAGATAGCTGCATTTAAATATACAAGAATTGCCCGCTTTGTTGTACCACAATTCTATAAAATAGTTAATGAAATATATACGAGATAAATTACACAGTTTTTGTAATTGTCCCCTGGTCGATACAGTTCACACACAAAGTTCAACGAATCTACGTGAAAATAACAAGCAGCCGTTCCTTTGTTCTATTACACAGCTGGCCTGTACAAAGCGTACACCTGATGCTCATAAGAGAACGAAATAATTGAAATTTTGTTGATACAAGCCACCCGTTAATAATAATGCAGCGGCGATGTCGCGACATTTTAATGTATTATGCAGAACCGCTGCTACGTGTTAATGGTCCACGATGAGCCCTGGACATAAATTTGGGGCTTTTATCCCATTTTTGCGCCGTTTTGCAGCGCAATTTGTTAAGGCCGTGCATACGTTTAACGTTATTGCTTTAAAGACCTCTCATGCGGGTTAAGTGGAATATTTAAGTTTACACTTTTGACATTAATTAAACAATTTACTATTGCGATATTTTTCTTTGATTACTTTTTAAAGTGTAAAGTGTATAACACCTTAAATATATTCTTTATAAAAGAATTAGGCGGTTGAGGAAGCTTTCAACTTGTTTTTTGGAAAAGAATTGATTAAGGGAAATTAATTGGTAGATTGTGGATTGGTCATGTGACATTCTTAAATGTAAAAATAATTTAAAAAAACTATCTAGACGTATTGAAATCAGTGGCTTACATATTTCTATATTGAACTGGTGCTTCTTTTACAATTTTTTTTTCAGTAACTCTCAGTCAATTGTTACAGTGGTCTAATGTAATTAGTGCTGGTCGTGTAGATTTCGATTGACATCGGATTTGTAGTCCACCAATTCGCTCAACGAAAATAAATTACCAAAATTTCCTATTCAAATGCGAATAAACCAAACTGGAATAGTCTGTTCATTAGGCGAATTCTCTGCAAATGCAGTTTTGGTGTTTTTGCTTAGATCGAGTTTGCCCTAATTCGGAATTTGTATTTTAAAATCACTAGAATTATCGATGAAGATCTAAGAAACAAAATCTTACAACTATTGTATTTTAACCCCCGGAATTTGATTACGTCATAGCTAGCTAGTCTAAGTAACCTATTTTGATTTTACTTATTTTTAATGTATCACATATTACGTATACGGTGCCGCTGCAACGCTG
Organism: Papilio aristodemus; assembly: GCA_016277805.2. NCBI lineage: Eukaryota > Metazoa > Arthropoda > Insecta > Lepidoptera > Papilionidae > Papilio > Papilio aristodemus. The sequence continues at coordinate 2,467,833 of JAABKM020000006.1, read as the reverse complement.
GGGTCCCGGGCTCGATTCGCGGGTCGGGAAAAATGATATTGGGTTTTTTCAACTTGATGTCAGTCCGGAGTTTGGAATTTGTGCCCGATATGGCGATAGGCTCGCCCCCTATCACATTATGCGACGGAAAAACATATGGCGAAATGTGGGTGCACTAGTTGCACCTCTGCCTACCCCTTCGGGGAATACAGGCGTGAGATATGTTTTTTTTAATGTTATTTTAATACATAATTTAAATAAATTAAACCACAGAATTGTTTTTGAAATAAGAATATAAAGGAGGGCACTTAAGAAATAGGGTTTCGAACAAAACAAAGTTGGTTGTTAAAAGTAATTTTCACTCTCTCCTAGACTAGATAAACTAGATAGACTAGAAGTAGATATTATGCTCTTTTAACTCAGATTGTATGTTTTAATCATTTATTACTAATGGTAACAAATTTCTAATACATTTTGATTACGAATTTACTATGGACATAAATTTAAATGCACTTTCATTATGATGGACCATTGTTATTTTATAGGTCGCGACATTATTCTAAGTGATTTCCCGCGTTTACTGCTCGTCCGTAATAAACGACAGTTATAGTACAAATTTCTAGTGCCATTAGTTCAAGTGGGATAGACAGACATAACAAGTACTAATTAGTTCCAAATGTTAATAAGAAACCAGTTTTAATAAAATTACATATGTTGTACTACCTTTACTTCAAAGTTTTTTTTTAAATTATAAAACACATTTTTTTTAAAGACATAAGAATGAAAATCATCTAAACCGTATAACTATGATTTGAAAGACTTTTACTCAAATTCGAAAAATAAATGGTTTATGATTTATGGTTACTATGCATTGAAATGTTTATAAATTTTAAAATTATTTTCGAACGCGACTAGGAGACGTAAACTACGTAAATATATTAAATTAACAGAAGAGTCAAAGTGTAAATTATCGATTTCAATTACTCGAGCACAATAACGTGTTCCATCAACAATAACCGTTCGTTCGAGACCCGCATCGAACAAACCGTATAAAATTTACTACTTGTTTTGTCGAAAGGATGTGTTACGCCGTTTTTAGTGTCGATTTTACGATAAATAGAACCATTTGTTCTCGCCCATTACGGCTTGACGACGCATCGAATGGCCACTAGAGATTGTGTGCGAGTGGCTCCATACAGTTCAATGGATAGACTGCAGCTCCGGTATTCCTCGCTTTTGTTTCAGTGACACAAACAAACAATACCACAATCAATAACCAACTAGGTAACATAAACAATAAATGTTACCAACTAGGTAACATACAAATTCTATGTTACCTAGTTGGAAACTTCCAAAGTAATATATTTTCATTATAAGTTTTCATGCACCTAGATGACAACCTATGAATTTATTATTTAAAATGCCAACTCCATACTTTTAATCGATTGGCGCTTTACAAGTTTTTTTTTATACTAACCCTTATCTAAGATATTCTTTTTTTATTATTTGTTTATCAGTTTGATAGGTTTTTGCGACACTATTAAATACATTTGGACATATGGATAAAAAAATACGCGGCAGCATGAATCAACGATCTGTTTGCTCACAAATACGTGTATTTATATCTTTGTACAATGTATATTGAATACAAATAAAAATCTAATTGATCCCTGCACTCGTTCTAACTCCGTAGAGCTTAAAGCTCGTGTAAACGTTTGTACTGAGGCTCCCATACGTTTTATAGGGTCTTTGCTTTATGCCGGTTTACGTGAATTAACTTAAAAACAACACTTATGACATCCTGTTTATTAAAATAGAAAATTGAATTTGTGTTTACTTTTAAAAATATTTTGTATTTGAACGGTTTCTAAATGTTTTAAAATGAAAAAAATTACATAATATATAATTTTCAATATGGTAAAAAATTAAAAATAAATATAATTGGTAGCAACACCTGCAGATTTAATAATTTAAAATAAATCAAGTAATAATTATCATTTTGAGATATACGATTGATCTTTAAATTCGAGTCCATTATCGAAATATTTTACTATGTTGTCACTAGCTCCGTATATGTAACAGCATCCGACCTTTGCCCCATTTTTTATCGCGAAAGGTGTACCGGATATAGTAAGATTAGACGAAGGGACCATTCAGTATTTGAGAGAAAAAAAAATTATATTAAAATAACACAAGTGTACGTAAGTGTAGTATGCATTAATTGATAAAGATTATGCATTGTAATTTACAATCAAACTTATAGAATGAAATCTACACGCAAACAATAGTGTACACAAGAAAGTCTAATTTTAGTTTTATTAATCCATGATATAAGTAGAAGTAAAACTTCATATCCTGTCCACTTATGCACATTGCTCAAATATCGTAGCACTATATTATCAATATAAATAAATTAATATTTATAAATTAAATTTAAAAAATATTACATCTTACATAGAATAATAAAATGGTATAGCTTTTAATAATTACGCCAAAGCTAGCCCCGGCGAGTGGATATAGTGTGATTTGAGCTCAGTAAATTGTCGTAGCTAATAAATGGCCACCAATTTATTCCCTGTCGCCTTTATCACGCTTTTCTGTGTTAATTGAGACATTTGCACAGTAATGACCGCCTGTTAAATTTGAAAGGTCACACGTAGCCACTGACGAATTGATATTTTTCTTTAAATTCATTATTTTTATGCAAAAAATAAGTAAAACTTTTAAAATTGCCATCAGATTAATGTTGACTATTATATTAATCAGAGATAGCAAAAAATTTAGTAAATTTTATGCAATTCTTCCAGTCACACTTTCACAGGAAAATTGAATATTGTACAATGCTATTAATATCACTGCTTATCCAATTATGTTAAAAGGCGTGAAGCTTCAAAAAGTGTAATAAAATATAACTTTATTTTTTTACAAGTTTCTTAGAATAGATAATAGATAGAAAATTCCGATGACAAGGAATTAATATGATCATTTTGGCATTTCTTAGAAAAACGTTGTATCGTCAATGTTCACATACGAGTCCCGAAGGATCTAACCAAACTAAAACAAAGTATGTATCCACTATACTCCAACGGTAACTTTGTCAAACAAAAAAAAAAACACTGGATTTCAGTTAATCTTAGACTTCATGTCTTTGAAAGTTTCCGAGCTTTTTTATTTATCATTCTCCATCTATGATAACATTATGTATATTACATGTTTTGTTTCATTTTACAGGTATCAAGGTTTTTAAATGCAATTTAAGATTTTGCATCGTAAATTATTTCTTTCTCGTTGTAAGGACCCTATTAAAGAACGGGTGACTTACTATTAGGAGATTACCTTGTTCATATCCTTTTTTTGGGTAAGATTTATAAAAGATGAAATGAAAACTTAAAATTTGTATAGAAATAATTACACATGATTTTGTGAAACTTATTTTTATATCTTTTTTGTTTTCTAGTTAGTCTTTAAAACAAATGACAATGCTCAAAAAAAGTAATTTGTTAACTTCAGATCAATGTTTGTAATAATATTTTTCCTTCATTTTACACGTCAGGTCAATGTAAAGGGTCCAAGCGATCGTTCAAACGTTTATTTTCATTTCGTGCTTGCCCCTTTTTTCACCCTCGTCTTTCTCTGATACATCGTTGAAGGGTGAACGAAATACACCTACTTTTTTTATTAAAACAAAAGCATTTTGTACAGCTTCGAGCAGAAATATGTCTGCGTAATTTTATTTTTCAACTTCTGTAGAATGAAGTTTTGAGTTTTGCCAGGAAATGTGAAGGATATTTTTGCTACGAGTGATTAAATATTTATTTCACTTCTCGGAGGCATAACTTGTATTGGTCCTTTATTTTTAGTTTATAATTGATAATTGTAAAAAAAAAACAAATATTGTGATATGAATCAGTTTAACTGCAGAAGAAAATGTCAATTAAGATATTTGGAAAAAAAAATTTCACTCGCGTGTTTAAAACAGATACAAATATGTTTTTTTTTTTCTTGAATGTACGTTTATATTATGCCCATTATTTTTTTATTTAAAGTACATAGAAAACGAGTATAACTTATGTCGCGGTCTAATAAAAATAAAGAAAACGCATTTCCATTTGTTTATCATTGTATTTACCTAAAGCCTTTGTAAAAAGATGATTGTGTCTCCAAGGCGGCGCGCGGCTTTAAACATCCACTTGAGCTGAGCCTGCAACGGGATTCAATTTAAATCCCTCTAGAGATCTTATTATTACAGTAAGGTGTCGAGAGCTAAGTAACCGTGGCATCTCGCAATGCCTTCAGACAGGGCGATAAATTAGACAAATCCGATTTGCACGTGCACGAAGGGTAAGAGGGCGAAGAGAGGGGGAACTCGTTACGGAGTTTTGGTTATCGTGTCTCTTTAGACAAAAGACATCAATCATAGCAATGCAATTATCTCGCGAGCCCTTCCCCTAATCAGCGCTTATGTATCTCCAGTTTCCTTAAAGATATAATTAAAAGTACAGAAGTTGCTTTGAAAAAACATTTATTTTCTTATATTTTAATACATATTTAAATAGTTATTAACTCAATATACACAATAGTTTATTAAAATATTGATTCTCATGTCCATCTACGTTTTATTTTTATTATCAAATAAAAAACTTTAAGTAATCTTTTCCGAAATGTAACAAAAATGTAAAGAAAAATCCAAGATCAGTAGCTAATTGAACTAATCCCTAATTACACGTTATTTAACGTTATTAATTGTTAATAACATGTGGAAAATTCCAAAACGTATATGAATACTATATTATTAATTTGAACTGATTTAATTCTTACACAGAGTTAATCATCTGTTGCTCTCATCAGTAATACAGTGACCCGATGTGAGGTAAGCGAGTGAAAATATAAGGAAAAATAAAAGGGAAAGCGTAGGTAACCGATGCAGGACACGTCCATAAGAGTCGGCTGATTTCTACGTCACGTACGGAAAAAAGAGAACTTTTATTACTTCCGAGAGCCGTAATTGTTATGGAGAAGCAGGCGCGCTCTCTCAACTTTGCCTTTAGCTAAGTAGTAACGTTAGTTAATGAAACGACAGTCGTACAATGTTTCTTTTATTTTCCATTACCTATACAAAATATGCGAGTAATAATGTCAGAATTGGTGAGTTTCATTTGTCCGGATTCTATTAGAACAGGATAATATTTTCGTTTAGATGTGATTGAGTTTTAGTAGATGCTTGTTTCTAGTAATTAAAAAAAACATCTAAAATTCCAAATTAAAAAATGAAGACTTTTAAGCAAGATCAAAAGCCGCGTGGGCCTGACTCAGAAAAACCACTAGTAAATTTTATTGAATGTTGACAAAATTAAAACTATTTCTTTAATTTTTCTTTAGTGTTAATTAACATATTATTTAGATATCTAAGATCTGGGTCACGGCCATAGTTTATTGCTCATGAGGAAATTAAACTCAGTGTAATTAATGTAATTTAGGTATAGTTAATTTTTACTGAATGGTTTAATTTGTTATTTATCGTCAACATAAATATTCATACAACGCAGACCTAATAAATACGTAGTTGCCGAGCGACTAGCCATTATGTGGTTTACGAGGTAAGTCACGCTTGACCTAACCTCAACAATCTTTGATTGAGCAATTTTCTCCGACAACCACTCTTTACGCGATAACTTCGTTAGATTAACACGTTAGTACTTTAACTTAACACGCTATGCCTGTTCCTTTTTTAAAGATCTGACGTTAACTTGATAACATTATATCAAATAAGATTATAATATCAAAATCTTATTAAATTAATAATTTTATGTAATTTATAAATAAGTAGGTAATTTTATAGCGTTGACAATAACCAATTAAAAAGTATAGTCCGTGTGTCTTCTTATAACAAAATATCAATCTACACTTTACTTTTTAGTACGAAACAAATTAACAATTGAAATACAATACAAATTATGGTTACATTTTATATTTTTGTATCAAGTAATTTGCATTACAAATAGTCTGAAAATGTTGAAATTAAATTGAAGAACTAATAAAACGTGGATAAGGCCGCAAGTTGACGCATATCCTACGCCGTTTCGCGGAGTAAGAATGTAAACTATGCTCTTTAAACGTAAACTTTTATACGTACGGAATTCAATCACGTGCAGTTCGTTGAAGTGAGTGTAGGGTAACCAAATATCAACAATTATTCGAAGAATTCAAAATATATGTCAATTATTTAGAAGCAAATAACGCCATAATGTCCTATTTACAAAATCAATCGTCCCTATTGGTGTGATTGTAGCTTAAATACTTTAAAAGTTGTTATTTGTCTTTAAGTACCCATGCTACGGGCATTTCCATTTTCTTTGAGGATTTTATTTTGCAGTTATAATTAGTTTAGAATTAAGAAGCTATCTTTATCTTCCCTTTAAATTAAGAGTACTCAACTAACTATTTTTTTAGAGACAATGGTAAATGTTAAATTAAAGAATAACATTGTTAATGAGATTATGTAAACATTAATTGTAGTTGACATTAATGGTAGAACTTCTTTCCACAAAATATGGTTACCTTACATACACATCGAAGAGTTTGGTACCGCGACGGCAAACTTAGGAAAGTTCAAACGGACCAAATGCGCTCGCACTAGTCGATTCCCTCTGCGGGTAACGGAATTTCCGATCAGGCTCAGGACGGGATGCGCCTCCGAACTCCAATACGGTTTGTTTATTTTCTTCATATTGACAGTATTTGTTCCAACACTTGTCCGCGTTGGAAAATATGAGATAGAGAGGGAACGAGTGATGTGAACGATTTCGATTTATTTTATTTTTATGTGAGTTTACAGAAAATAAATTACAAGATTGTAACATTTACTTTACATAATATATACATATATATACTATAATGTTCATCGTTTAAGATAAGCTGTGTCCCCATAGGCCCGAAATAACTTGAATGGACGACTAAATTTTTATTGCACACATAACACCATACCAAAATATTACATAAAGGATTTTTGTTTTTATTTGATATAATTATAGGAGCGAACAGTAATATCGTAATTGCGACGGAGCGGCGTAATGCATTTCTGTTCAGCGTTCGCCCCGGAGCGGGCCTCTTCAGACATCTTTTGGAGGTTTTGTAAAAAAGTTGTCATATTCGGCGCGGCGGGCTTGAGATAAAATCCGCAACGTCGTCGTCTCGAGTGGTCACTGACCCCTCTAGTTTGTTGAATATGCACTGGCTTAGAATACAAATGTATAATTTGATTACTTTCTAATGCATACAAAAATATTTGACGAAAAAATATTAATACGTTTTAGAAAGAACAGTAGTAAGATGTTATTTGATTCATGTTTGATGACTTAATAGTGTAAGTACAACTATATTCACAACATCAAGAGTTTCAGATGAATTATCAACCCTTTAAATCAGAATTAGAGTCAATTAGAACAATGTATGTTGTAATGGTTAGTTCAAAAACCGAATACCCTAGATATAAGATTATTAACCAATTTTCATTATCCACTAACACTATATGGGTTCTACTGCTGACATTCATCTGCTCTATGATACGAGTCATCAAAAAATATGAATCGAATGGCATCTTAGTCTTCCTATTTCAAAGACCGAAGACTTATGCTTAGAGGTTTATACTGGAACAAACATACATACACATATATCCACCAAATGTCTTTCGTCCTTCCTGTCAGTCAGGAAAAAAGGGAAATTTAAAAAGTCTATGGAATCTAAGAAGTAATGAGTGGGCGTGCAGTTTTATTTATCTCTTGCTGGGTGCAATGATGGCGAGGCATATGTATCTCTGATGGTTAAGGATGAAATATTTTTGATCCGAAATTAAAAATATAAATGCGATATGCAATTTATGATCTCATATTTATTTCGCATTTTATAAAATTTATTGAAATGTGTTCAATTTCAAAATTCATGTATACAATTAAATGTTGTCAGTAATGTAATTTTCATCTGTTTTTGGAAAAAAATGTGTCTCGAAAATTATTTTGGTAAGAATGTCTTCGCCGACCAAAAACTTTCCCTATTTCAATAATGGTATGAAAATTTAAATTCGTAAGAAATAGACGAACTCGAAAGGAAAACTCATTTTTTATTTAAATTAAACGTCACTATTCCCGTCATTCCAAAAACAACTTTTGATATCGAATAAATTTCAGTTTCTTTTAATAACGTTCCACATTATTTTTGTATAAGATTTCTTGATTATTATAATTGTTAATTCCATAAATATTATAAAAAAATTGCATTAAATAATATGGTATTTATTAAGATAACTAGAAAACGTTTAAGCCAAGACAGATTACATTTACATTTATCTCATCTTTTAGAATATAATCTAATAAAGAAAATACACCTTTACGTAAATTAAATTATCAACTATCTCAAAAGTATTATAATTCTAAATATAAAATCTTTAGCCTCTTTCACAAATTATAAAAAAAAAACTTATTTAAGAGACTTACGTGTAAGAGAAACCTGTTTATCCAATTTGCGATACACTCGCACGTTTAATAAGTAATAAAAACATTGCCCGCTACAAAAAATAACTGTTTATTTTCTTATTCAAACATTTTTAAACGAAATTCCAACAAAAAAAGAAATACTCAGCAAGTTTAGTCACTCGAAACATTCCTAATAAATTATTCCAAGATCAACAGGCCTGGATTTGACCTACAATCGGCCTTTTTCGTTCATAAAGAATCCGCTTAAGACTCTTACAGTGGATCCCGAGGGTTTTGCACTGATCATGCCGATTTTTGCCTATTTAATAATCGATTATTGCCCAAGGGTAAGGCCGGATTACCATATCAAAAGAACGCATGATCCCATGTTCAACGTCAATTTAGTGAAACATTTTCTGGAGTAAAAGGCGCGAGGCATAAGGCCTCTTTTTACATTCAATATTTATAAGAAATACTTTTGTATTGTAAGCTTGACAAATTAGGGTGGCCAGAATTGGCGTGTACAATGTAAAACCATGGATTCTTTGGCCGAAAATATAACGAGTTAACCAAACTTATCTCTATCCCATGTTACTTAATTTGGGCGCGAGAGGGCTTCAAAGATGATTTTTTGATCAAGTCTTTATTAGACTTTTTTTAATTGTACTCACTAATTCAGGTGCTTAGATATTAAGATTATTTTGATGCTATACTCTTCGCCTAGTAAAATCTTTAATTAGAGCAAAATCATGGAAAAGAAATTAACCCGAAAAAAAAAAACAGTTGTATAGTTGCAAAAATATCAAGAGTGTGGTATGACAATAAAATATATTTTATTATTTTCCGTAAAAATATTATTTTATGTAAAAAAAATCATATTATTTTAAGTCCCTGGCTAGCCATCTCGTAAAGAACTGTTATGATTAATTACATTTCTATTACATACATACAAGGTCAGCATTGACTGAACTTACTCGCTAACCTTATCTTAATTGATGACATATGTGATTGCATTTAAAACTCGTAGTAGTAGACGACTGACCACTGTATAACAAAATTCACAATATTTATAAACACATTTAGATAACTTTAAGTTATAAAATTGTGATTACAACTGACAAAAAAAATTAATGTATACAATACACGTTTTGCCCTACCAGGGATTCGAACCTGAGACCTCAGTGGTGCAGCCGTCCCGAATACAACTGCGCCACGGAGATAGTTAAATAAAAAATTAAGTAAAATTTATATCATCAAAATTAATAGCAGAATATTGTATTAAATTCGGCTAGGTACTTCAGAATATTGTTAAAGGTGCTTTCAATATATGGTTCTTCCACAAGGGTTATCCACATCCTTTGTGCGTCAGAAATTTTAGATGTAAACCTTGTAGCATAGCGGCCGGATACGTCAACCACTAACTATTATAGCACGGAGCTCCGTACGGCTAATCCCCGTGGATTATTTTAGATGGAAGGATCTCGTATAATCTACCTAAACTTAATACAACAGAAATTTACCTTAATATAAATTACATTACTTATATCAGACGTTTCTACTACAATTAATATCAGAATAGACGCAAAAAAAGGCCAATTTAAATTAACCTGAAAAATTACTGATTACAGTCAATAATTTTATTTTTTTTTTTCTTTCTCCACCTCTAATCTGGGAGAGGGATTTAGTTTAAATTACTGTTTAAAGCATTTTGTATTTATACAGAATACAGTAAGACTTAAAAATATGTAATCATCCTATTTATACATTTACGCTTCTCTGTTCGACTGTCATGTTTTATCTGTATTCAAAATGTGTACTGTTCACGATAGAAAAATTTGAATAAAATATACAATTCGCATTATGCGCTATTATTGAAAATACAAAACCGAATATGAAAACGGCATGCAATTGCCGTTCCATAAACGTAGACAAGAGGGGTTACAACCTAACGAGCATTGTTCCCGGCGCTCGGAACGTTAAAGCGGTGGATTCTCGAATCTCTTAACAATTTCTTTCCTATTAAAATTCTTCAACATCAGACGTCGATTTTTAAATATAAATTATTCAAATCTGTCCCTAAACCAACTAATATCTTTACGATTATACAAAAACCCCAACATTTCGCACGCAAAATTTTACCCGGACGCTGCAATCCTTTTAACAGTTGATTATAATTTGCATAATGAAACCATTTCAATTCACCGAATGGTATAATTGCGAAAAATTTGACTCGCCTTAATTAACACGATAATTAAGTATAAATGGATGGAGATTTATGTGCAAACTTCTCTTATATAAATGCTGATATATGGAACGAAGAAACTGCAGGGGAAATAATTAGTCCCATGGACTAGTAAGATTGTACAAAGCGTACTGTATTAATAGAATACAAGAATTGAACAGGGCATTCATATTTGAATGCCACAAATAGTCATAAAATATATGAGCCTTCTTTGATAATTTACTACACAAAAGTGCCAACATCAGCATATTATGCGTCCTAATGTGAAAGAATTAAATAATTAATAGGTTATATTACTTCTATTTTCGTAAACCAAATTTTCAAAACAAGCTATCAAAATAATGGAACAAACAAAGCCGCGAAGGGAGAGGTGTATTGTCTATTACCGCAACTCGTACCTCTAAAAAGAGATTGGTATGAGAATTTATATTCATAAGCGTAGTAAGACGTTATAGGGGACGTTGAATTTTGTAATATTATCGAGGGTGGCTCCCTCTCAGGTAATCGACTGACAAATGTCTTAGATATTTTACAGACTTCATTTTGCGCATGCCAAGAATAGTACGCGTTCTCTGAGACACCATTTGTATTTTTTCTGGAACCACGTCATATATCTAGTTTTATGTATCCTCAGTCTTTACCTCCACATAATTTATCACGTGTTTTATGCTACTTCTTTTGTTTAGCCTGTAGCATAAAAATTATCTTAGGGGGAAAAATGGATGTTTCGCTTCGAAAAACACCTAAATACAATCTGAAACACAGTTTATGATTGCAATTGTAAATTTGTATCTGCCGTTCATTTCCTACCTCGGAATCATTAAGACATTATTTTTTCAACAGTACTCTTACAAAATTTGTCTGCTCTTTACTTCATGCAAAATTTAATTTAATTTTTACCGTAACTTTTAAAATCAAATGTCAAAATTTAAATCTAGTGCATTAAGCGTACATCCATCAAATAAAGAGGAAGATAGTAAAAAGTAAAAATGTTTTGAAAGATAAGTACCACGCAAAAAAAATCTTTTCTTCTTGTGTAATACAGATTGTAATATACGTATATTTTTAATCTATTGTTAATATATTAGATAAAGAAATGATGCTTTCATTTTTGGTTAATAAAGACTTCGTAAAATTTACACCTTTTCAGTGCGTAAGTTAAAGAATTTTCTCGCAATAATCAGTGTCTTACACAGCGTGTCGATAAGGTACAAAATTAGGAGTAGAATTAGACGCCCCGGACAAGACGTGTTCAGAATTGACAATACAGTGGGGTGCAAAAGAACATAATAGATATCTTTACCTCGGTAGATAACTTCGTAGATAAGGCACCTATAGATTTATAATATAATCTTAAGGTAAATACAGTTTTCAATTTAGTCGTATAATGTTTTTAATAGAGAAACAACCTGTCTAAAGATTAAACTTCAACGAAGCAACGTCATTCGCAAAAAGATTTCGTATTACACAAAGTAAACGCTAGTTAGATAAATAAACAAGATCCTGCAGCTCCCGGGGGCAATGTACACAAAACACGAGATATGACAAAATATAAGGAAAGCGCCGAGAAACAAAAACATTTTTCTTACTGTAACCTCGTGTTTACAGCAAGTGTTTGCCGTCCTCAGGCCCCAGATGTTATTCGCTATAAGCCTCTCTTATTAGGGATTCCGTATGTTGAACCACAGAAGTACTATCTACCGAGTATTTTTGTCTCAACGACTTTATTAATATCAACCTTACTTCCAGACGCAAAAAAAGATCCTAATTCCGTCTTCTTTGTTGGGGGAATAAGGGAAACAGAGTATTGATATTTTTTTTGTCGGAATTATCTCCGAGAATTTTATGCTAATACATTTTTAATGTAAAAAACATAATATGTATGTATATTTTCCATTTATTCTTGAAATTAATATTAAACTCAAAATTATTTTCGCCCACGTGGCATCACTATGGAGATGAATAAAACTTTAGTTTTAAAGTAGTACAATTTTTGAATAGTTTAATCACTTCTTTTACAACATCGTTCAGTCCATGCTAATCGTCTAAATCCCCATCATCATTAACAGAGACAGTCTTCCTGTATGGCGTATATTATTAGTCTTGATTCATATTTATAATGACGTACTTCCGCTCATATAAATTTATGAATTTTAAATTATCCACTGACAATCAAAATCAAAACATCGTAAAACGAAACATGTTATGTCGTTATATTTTCGTGTGCGCTCTGCTAGTGACATCGGCCGCCGTATTTTTAGAAGGGAACTATGTTAGTATTCGATAAATATCATATTTTATCTGCAAGTTTTTCTATATATACTTACACTGTCAAGTCATTATTTACCTTTTGTATATTCTACTAGCGATCTGATCCGGCTTCGGTCGAGATATTTTCCGTTTATCGTTACTATAATATATGTTGTAATTAATCTTTCCGTCGAATTACTTAATAGTACAGACAGCGGAAAGTGACTTTATTTTATATTATATAAAGATGGTGACTTTATTGGCTTATTATTAATTTTAAGTATGGTAATTATTATATTATAATTATTATTAAAATGCACCTCTTTTAGTTTAATGTTCTGAAATTATTTAGCACTGTACTTATGCTAAGGGAATTTTAATATAGGAGTCATGTAGAATTTTGAGAGAGATTTGAGAATGCATTTAGACATTGGCTACAAGTTGCCGGTGATAGAATGACTACTTATTAATTTACCGATTGAAAAATGTTGTAAAATACATAAAAAATTATTAATCATATAAACGAAACTCGAACTATAATTACGTGTAGTAATTATAGCAAGAGATATAATTAAAACAAATAAGATATAAATTTAGTTATTGTAATTCAGAATAAGATTAAACGAAGATTAAAATATTTAATATTAGTATACTTTATTATTTTCAGGGTAATTACGTAGTTAAAATACTAACGTTCACAGTTCAGAACTACAAGCCTTTCGTGAAAGTGGCTGTTGATCATGAAGTGTTACAAAATGGATCATCAATTATGACATTTCATTCTGTCGTGCTGAAAGATCTAGGTGTTTTCGGTGTACGTATAAGCATTTAGTTATATAATTTCCGTATAAATACTTTAATATGTTACTATTTTTCAGAATAATGTAATATTATTGCTTAATAACCTTTTCAGTTTAATGTTTTTATAACTGAAATTTAAAAATATAAGTAACTTTTAAAATTTTAAAAATATCCTGCATCCTGTTTTACTTAAATAAAACACGATGTAGGACATTTATCTTTTTTTATTATTTTAAGCCAGTAACTTTAATTTAAACACTATCGAACATGTTCTTAAAAAAATTGAGAGGAAATATTTCATATTCAGATAAAAATCCGCTGGTTTGCTTGGGATAAGACCTTAAATCGATACTCTCAAGCGATGAACGTTGTTATGAGAAATATTTGCGAGAAAGAGCTTGCAAAAGAGGTTCTTGCCATGGTTAAGGGATTGGGCAAAAATTGCAAAGTGACACATGTACGTAAACTGAAATTATAATTATATTTGACTTTAAAAACATCGTCATTTTAAATAATATTTAAGCTTGTATGTTAATAAAGCTTCTTTTAAGAATTTTATAAATTTCCACATTACTTGTCAGGTATGTTTTAAGACCACAATCATATTAAATGGAACTGTGTGTATGTTATTAGGTCTACAACTTTGCTCCCGCCGTTTTTTTTTAATTTTAAAAATTATATAAAAAAAATGGTATCTTATTTATGTTTCAAAGTATTGTCCGTCACTTTCCACTACTTTGGCCCATCTTTCAGGCAACAAACGAATCCCGC
>JAABKM020000006.1:2428739-2453222 GCA_016277805.2 Papilio aristodemus | reverse complement strand
GGTTTCAACTGATACGGTACCCAGTATCCTTGTTTTTGGATCATCCCCAGCTGTTCCAGGCGTTTTGATACTGCTTGCTGAGTTACTCCCAATGATTTTGCTAGCTGTTCTTGAATTTGGCACGAGTCTTCATTAAGTAAAGCCATAGGTGGCCAGCCTATCGCAATATCGAGTACAAATTCCAATTTCCAAACTGATATCGATTTGAAAAAACACTTTTCGCGACCTGGGATTCGAACTCGAGACCTCAGCAATGCCGACTGCATTGCTGAGGTCTCGAGTTCAACATATGTAATACAACTTCGCCATCGAGGCAGCATAGAATTAATGATTTAATATTTTTAATGTATATTTCAGGGTGTATACAATGTATCAGTTCTTGATTTAAATGGACTCATGCATACCGTGATGCGAGACAAATTTTTCTATGGAAAGTACAGGACAATCACAGACGTGTTCACGGAAAAGTACGGTAGAGTTCTGAAAGTAAATCTTACACTTGGTGTTGATCCTGCATAGTCTATATTTAATTAGTATATTGAATAATACTTAGATATTAAAATATTTTGATATTTACTTTATATTTATAATTAAATTTATTTTACTGATTTTATCGCATTTAATTTTTATCCGTGATCACAGAATTTCTAATAATAACGCTGTCTCCTCTCCCTCTCTAGTTTTGAGTTTTGTGCGAGTTGTTGTTTTATGAGTATCTATTAATATAGATAAAGAAATGAATATAGATATTGTGTCAAAAAAACATGTACAAAACCTGCACCGAATTCCACTTTAATATCAGCCAGTTGTACGAAGCTAAAATAGGTATGGGGGCGAAAAAATCGAGAATATATTTTACATCCGGTCAGGTGTCGTGGAAATCCTGAGGGAAATCTAACTTTCCCGGAGGCGTAGACAGCAATCGATTCTATTCAAATTTATGACAGAGAATAACGGTGCCCGTATATCATTTGAAGGGGCTAAAACCGTTTTCATATACATTGCGTGTTTGAATAAACTTTTTTCATTCAATATTATCGAATTATGGAGCTGTGATTGAATTTTTAAAAATACATCTTTGATATGGTAATTTATTTAACGTTTTAAATATTTATTAATAAACCTATAAGTTTCAATACCAATTAAAATGATTTTTTGTAATTGTAAGAAAATATTTATTCAGGATAAAAATGGAACAAGGCCATATTATTTAGTTTCAGTGCGGTGATATACAAAATATTTTTTGTATTTATAATAATTATGTTTGAAGTGGTATTCCTGTCTCAGTAATGACCTATAACCACAATTTATGCGTTAATCGTAATACCATTCAATTTGTAATATTTAATTCTTACTTAATAATGTATTAGTAAAACTAAAGATTATGCAAATGTCTAAGACGAACTATCCTTTGAAGCTTTTAAAAAGAGTTTATAAAAAAAAGATTTTATTTACTCTTTTTCAATTTTTTTTTTTTTTTTATTAAAATCGAATCATAATATTCTATCGTTTACATAAATTCTCAAATCAAACAGATATTGGCAAAGCATATTTATCAAGTATACAAATAAAATATTTTTACCGTATCAAAATAACGAAAGCGAAATAAAATCAAAGATTTAAATTGATCGGTGAATATTTTTCAGGATCTTTATTGAATTTCACAACTCTATGCGAATAATATTTCGCCAACCCTATCAATAGCTGTCTGAAACTGGCAGGTTTGGTGCCGACTTCTCACAAAATTCTCGCCCTTATTTTATTGCCTTCCGTCCAAGATTAAACTTTCTTCAACCTTTAAAAAGCTATTCAGTAAAACACTCTTTAATAATGTTTTCTAGATATTTGACATAAATTCGTGTACTATAAATAGGAAAAATATATTTTTTGTAGGCATTTTTAAAGGACAATGTTGTTATATATTTCTTTCATTATTTTAGTGATATCATAGGCTCAAGGTCAAAGGTCAAAACTTAAAACCAAAATAAGGCAAACGTTTATAAAAACGAAAACTCACTTTATACTTTACATTTAATTAAGATAATGATTAATATTTGTACTATGAGTAGTTAATTCAAATATTTCTATATTTAGCTAAAATATTTTTTTACATAAACTAAATATCTAGATCACAACTTGACCGATCCGTTACCGAGCTTATTATATACAGAACATTGTGTGTTAATCGATATTTGCTAAAGTTAAGATCAGATCGCAAGAGTTCAATATGAAAATCGATAAGAAAATCGGTAGTTACATACATTATCGACACAATATTTCAAAAAATCGCATTGGATCAGCAAATCACTTACTGCTAAGAATAATGGAATGATATCAAAACTTATTTTGAGTCAATTTCACTTTCCTTTTAACATACTCGTAGGTATGAAAATTAAATTAAAAACTTTTCTTATTACAATACAAGCGCGATACATTTTCCAAAAGAATTCACTCTGAAATTATTTTTAAAGGGAACTGAATAAATTTTTCTAGAGGGTAACTAACATAAAGAAAGAAGTATGGAGGGAGAGCCGCGGGCAACAAATCTCCATTTTACGGGATTAAAGCACCTCGCTGTTTTATATAATAGAGCCGGTATAAAGAAGGCTGAATATTTTACTCGAGGCAACTAAGGTTTCACCTTTTGCAAGTAATGGTATCGCATCACTCACTGTTTAACTTGTTGCTTCCTCATGATGGATACGCGTGAGAAATGTTTACGTATTTTACAGGCGTTGAATTCACTTGAATTCTGTATTGTTTCACCGTAAATGAAATTTATCTGTCTTCAGGGTTTTGTTCGATTTTACGAAACTTATAGATAAATATACATTTTTAAGAAACGAAGATACTAATGTATCTAACATAAATTCATACAATTAGGTAAAATATAAGGGTTAATAATATTGCGTTATATTTGCGCCTGGTAAAAAACATCGGCAATTCCACACTGTTACATCTTAAAGTTTTAAAACTGATAGGAGATGCATGAGGCTCTTGAGAACAACGTTGACACAAATGTGGTATGGAATGTTGGATAGTTATTCGTAGTTTTAATCAAATCTATAAATACTCCTAATCTAACCAATGAATTTAACTATTTAATAGTATGTTTTTTGTGAGACTGCTACTTATATCCTAATTTTCAAGCTAATTGGAGTATTAATTAATAGGTGTTAAGCTTTCCTGTTCACTACAGCATAATACTAAAGGAATAAAATTAAATAAACACAAGCTCAGGTGGTGCAAAACAAAAAAAAGATTTTAAAAAGCCGGTATGAAATGCCCGCGCAATTTCTTGTATAAATTTTTAATATAAGTTACGGAAGTGGCATCAAAGTTCACGGATGTTGTAAATTTTATTTGATCTTTGTTGTTACGGAAAAATGAATTACCTTTAACTTTTCCTCTTTCTTAAGTTATGAAAGGAATACGGTAACTAAAACGAACAAGAAATAATGTGCAAAGTCAAACGCTTCGCTCGATATAACTTATCTAAATATAATTCTGTACATCAATCTGAAATATAATTAATTAGCAAATTTATTAGAGACGGTTTTGTCACCTTCCTTCCTTGTCTACTTGCCTTAGAATATCTTCTACTAAGAATTGCCCAAACAGAACCTGTTCAGAGTCTTTGATTGTGATTTGGAAGAGATTTGACCACATTGATTAACTTTCTTCAGTTTAGTATTTACAAAATTATATGATAATATCTTCAATAACCTTGATATGCATTGAATGTCTGCAAAGTATCAATCTCATAGCATTAAGAAATTTCCTGCAAGCGACTTAAGAGCCTGTTAGAGGACAAAGTGGCGGTAAGTAATTAAACTGAACTTAATTAAAATCCCTATAACGCTGCAAGTAAGCCCCACGAACAACGGACAGTAGCAACTTTGGCTACAAACCGACAAACTCTATGTAGCCAACTTCGTTCATAATTCCCTTTGTGGAGGAACCCTGTTTGCGTTCGCGCGAAAGATAATAAAATTGGTCAAGTGTAAGCTTTTGCTTTTATTGTTCCGCGGTTTTATACACTTTCTCCTCCTTTATCTGAATTTTCATTAAACAAGAACAAAAAAAAATTAAACTGTTTTATAACATTTTTATTTTTGATAATGTTAACTTGTCGAATAAATTATCTTTTATTTTTTTTAGATTATTCATAATGTACTGAAATCTGAAGAAGTAATAGAAAACAAGGCAGTAACAATGAACCCAGTCCTACTCTATTATTCCTTACTAAAAGTACGGGTTGCTTCAACGCTTTATACAAATATATTTCAAACCAGCGTAGTAGACACAATAATATAGCTGTAACTGTATGTAGGTATCTGGAAATATCTCGTGACAAGAAAACCTGACATTAAGTATCATTTTTTTTGTGGAATTATACGTTTTGGACTAGACGCTCGTTTTTTCTTCCGTACATCACAGTTGTAATTACTAAACTGCTTTTTAAAAAATGTTTACACCCTATTAAAAAACAATGGTGAAAAATAGAATATAAACTCAAAAGCATATGTGCATTTCGTCTACGTGAGGTATCGGAAACCTTAAATCTGACATCTTTAAAATAAATACTTGAATTTGAATACTAAGGTAAATATAATCTTTTTTTGTATTATCTATAATTCGGTTTTCACATTTGTAGTGTTTTATTTTCAGGAAAAATTGTATCGTTATTTCTATTGAAAATAAAACACGACTATTATCCTCAAATAATTGGAATACAAAACAGAATCAATTCAGCGGCGGTGAGAGACAATAAACTGCGTACATTTGCCGCAAAATTCTATTAAAGGCTGACTTTCTCATCCTTACTAAATAGGTCATGAGTTTGAATTGCTAGTCTGAGAAAACAATAAAAGGATCATAAAATGCTTTGCCAAATCTGTTCTACGTCTATCCAGCGTTTTATTTAGAACACAATAGGGTACCATTTTCCGTGCATTGGCACTAAAGATGACCCAAAGCGTAAGGGAAAACCTTTTAAGCAGAAATCCATTGATACTTCTCACTGTTATTTTATTAACGAACTTTAATTTATATTTATAATCACAACTTACGTTTTCACATCAAAATAACACGCATCGTAAACCTTCAATTACATTGAGTAAATTATCCAATTTGGCTAAACCTTTTTTTT
Organism: Papilio aristodemus; assembly: GCA_016277805.2. Taxonomy (NCBI): domain Eukaryota; kingdom Metazoa; phylum Arthropoda; class Insecta; order Lepidoptera; family Papilionidae; genus Papilio; species Papilio aristodemus. Next base: position 2,448,070 of record JAABKM020000006.1, on the reverse strand, counting down.
CATCTAAGGTAATTTAATAGTAAATATCTCACGCCTGTATTCCCCGAAGGGGTAAGCAGAGGTGAAACTTAGTGCACCCACAAAAATATAAATTATTATCAATTAAAAAAATCATCAAATAATTGTAATAGTAGTTATTAAAGATGTATAATTATATAAAACTATAAAAAATTCTTAAAATTTAATCATAATATATTAATTATCATACCTTATTTTTATAAATAAAAACAATTAACGATTTAATAATTAAACCGCATCATATTTGATATTACATCGATGGCGACAAGCTGGCAAACACTCTTATTAGTTTTCTGTGTAAGCAATTTTTGTAAGTGTCCCCTGTTATGTGATCCCGGTCCGGCTCCGTCGCCCGAACGTAGATGCCACATGTTACTCGTTTATTGAATTCTAATAAAAACGTGTAGGTAGCTTGTAAATCGTTAATAGTAGTCAACAGTCAACACATACAATACATGCGTGCTTACGAAAATATTTCTGATGTTATTTATTTATTGAATGTCTGCTCTTTTTGTATTAATTTTATTACCGTCTGTCTCTCGTATTGTTTGTTTCTTTATAAATGTCATCTTTTTCATACTTTTCACTTCTCTACCTTATAAATGTAGCTGTCACATGAAAATTTTACAGGCTATTGAATTACACGATCCCATATATATTTTATTTATAGTTGTATGTAAACATACAATAAAATGCTTCAACAAGAAAGTACTAAAACAAAAACCTTTGTGCAGATAATACTCATAACATTGTATTCTAACGCTACAGAGAAAAATAAAAACAACCTCTACAAAAGGCTCGTGAGGAGGGGGGCGGGTTACAAGTTAGAAGCGGTAGATTTAGTCTATTCGTGCGGTGGGTGGATAAATTTATTTTATGAACTAATTTTCCAGCGACAACATTCCTTATATGTTGGGGAGACGCCTCGGGCCGTGTAGGCATTTTTTTGGACACAAGCCCCCGCTCAGTGTTTAATGAAAACTCCGTACCGCAATATGCCGCGAGGGACCGCTTTCACTGATTGTGGATTTTTTTCATACTTCACATGAATATTTTTATACGAATTTTCGTGGTATACCACCCACGTCTGTCTGTATTTGTCTTGGATATTTTTGAAATTGTAATTATAAAGCAACATTCGTTTGCTTTGGATATATAACTCATGTTATTATTTCTCATTTGGCAGATGGGATACCTAGTATAGGAATCTAGAGTTTGAATGGGATAAGAAAGTTACAGACGGAAAATAAAAAAAAAATCATCTAAAAGAAAGCTTTAACCAAGCTAGAAAATACAGAGTAATTTAACTCGCAAATCCTTGGAACGTAATTCACTGTTCTTACTATAATAATAATAATATAAGACGCATCTAACTTGAGAGAAAGATAATAACGATGATGGACTTAACATAAAAACAAAAGGTAGTGACCAATGACAATTGTACACAGATTCAAAGTGTCAAGCCTCCTGTCTATCTTTCTAAACTCATTGGTATAAACATTAATATGTAGAAGTATTTAAATAAAAATAAATTGTATTTTCTTTTAATAAAATTAAAGTTATTTTACTAGTAAGGAATCTAACATAAAATGACTCCATATATTCAAGTGTAATATAAAATAATAAATAAAATTTTATGAAAGTCTGACTGCAACTGCTGTAGACAATGGGATCGTAAAAGTTTTATTTTATCAATATTACCATAATGTCCACAGACCTGATCTCTACCATCGACTCTTGAAGCAAAGTAACTTCCAATTACATAGTAGACGAGTATAATATATATTCTTGTTGATTCTTCTACTGTTCAAAAGAAAATGTTATAAATATTTAATTACGAAAAATAAAAAGAAGAAGATTTTTATTCAAACTAAATCTCCAGCTCAGCTACATTTTATATAAATTGTTGTAGAAATGATTAATTAAATTGATGATTAAAACTACAATACAGATTTAAACTTTATTTACATGATCATTTGTAAGTACAAAAATTTGCTTACGTAACTATCCAATATTACATGTTTTAAAATAATTTTAATTAATTACTAACCACGTGTCTCATCTGAGGCGTGTTTATCAATTACCAATGGAATTTGAATTTAATTTTATTACTATAATGAATAGCGAAATGAAACATGCAATAGAACTTAATTAAAATACACATATACATATTTAATATAATAAATACTCGATAGTCGTAGTAATAGTTCCGAAGAGCTTCCGAGATTTGCAAATATTAAAATATTGTACTCTCGCCAAGCTTAATAGCGCCAAGGTGAGCGTAGGAATTTGCAATAAGCTCTACCTTTGTCCCGGTAAAGCGTGCCTCCTTTATTTCGCAAGTTCCTTGCATTTCATTCACTGTGTACGGCACTGGATACAAGCAACGAAACGATCGACTCTTTATTTTAATAAATAAAATGTTTATATAATAGCTATTACTATTAAAAAAATAAAAGTGCAAATAAAGTAATTATAATGAAACTGTCTCGAAGACCAACTATACAGATTTTGTGTTGGCCGTTATAAAATTCATTAATATGATAAACTAAATAAAATTACTGAAAAATATTTACTTGCAGTGTCAATGAAACGGGGCAATTGAAACAGACATTTTTTGTGCTACACATTTCCCGGTCATCGATCAGACAGAGAAATTTGGAATATATTTCAATCATGGCCAAAAACCCTAATTTATTAGCAATAAATTCACGAGTAACCAGACCTTATATTTATTTTCAATTATTGAATCGTAAAACAAAAGAAAATAATCGCATAAAATAAAATCATATAAAATCTGAGATAACTTCATGCATACGATCAAATTAATAGCACCTAAGTCAAGTCCCTCTAAAAGTTTTTAATTGTTCCATCGTTCTAAAGGTCTCTATTAACAGTGGCGCAATTCATTATCCCCCACGGCTCGCCGCGGCCGTCACGGCTCGTTAGTGATGTAAAAACTTCACTCCTTCAGGATCAATATTGGGAAATGATTTAACTTTGAAGCGGCCATCGTATTACTCTAATCACCAAGATTGAAATTTACATCCTGATCAAATCTGTAAGTCTGCTTGAATCGTTACAAATTCTTGAACATTATTTGAACATATTCATTTATAATATATTGAAAGTACATATGTAACGTACACAGAGGACAATAAACTGATCATTAAATGAAATATCAGCGTTTAAAATTTATTTTTCCTATCAGAAACAGCGAATGTAGGGAGTAAATAAATATATCAACAGTTGACATCAAGTGGGATTTAAATCAAACTTTATTTTTATTTATCAAAAAAAGTAAATACCTTTTTTATAGAGTTGTATAATTACTTTTTTTTATGGAGTTGTATGATTTCACTGACGATAACGTATTCTAAGGTCCTCTTTTCCTTTCACTTAGTCGGATCAATAAGTAACGGTTACTATACATAATGTTTCACGATAGAATCAAATTAAAATTACTTTTATTGATAAATAAAAATAAAGTTTGAATGAAAAACTTACCTAGTGATGTAATTAAAATATGGCGTGCACTATAAGAGCTCCTTCTGAGCACTGAGTTTGCAGATAATACTTACGTCTACCAGTGCGGGACTTCTTGACGAAAGTAAGAAACTCATTTTCCCATCTGGTTTATTTCGTCATATACCTAACAAAGTAATAAGTACTAAGTTAGTCATTGGCAAACTTTCCGTTTCCGGCAAACGTTTCGTTTATACAATTTAAGGTTATATTTTTGTTCAGATAAAGTTTAAAACATCCGCTTTTCTCTACACAATATTTTAAAGGCAGTTAAAATTTAACTTAAGAGTAGAAACGACAAATCGACCTACAATATCGTTTTCCGATGAAAATGGAAACTTCGGTTCCATATAACTTGGAAAGTATTTTCAGGGTTTAGAAAAATAATTGGATTGGTATTGAAGGAAACCAATTACAAACCGCAAGAGAAGCCATTCCCGATTCACTCAACAAAGGCAATTACGACAAACTTTATCGTATTAAATTGGTTTAGCCAAATATACCCTTTTCTATATTTTGGACACGAACCGCCTCTAACGAAATTCAATACTTTTCCGCGTTATTAAGAAAAATGTAACATCCTGTATTCGACATATTATTAATTTTGGCAACCCTTTTTATTTTATTTTTGACAAAATAAATATGAGTAATTTCTTAACCTTTAGATATTTTTCTCTTTAAGTTAAAAGTTAAACTTTGTGGTAAGGTTTCTTTCTTGATAATTAAAAATGGTATCATAACATCATATAAACTCGAGGTAGTCAGTTAATTGAAAAACATTCTTTACATTACTTAGTTTATTTTGTAGAAAAATCTTGCTACTGGATTCGAAGTTACTTAGAATTTTGAATTGGAGAAATTGAAATAACAATATATTAATACCAATCATAGGTACAACCCGAGGATCGTAGCGCCAAGAGAGCCTATCTCGGAATCCCGATTGGTAGCCGCCTTGTCGGCCGGCCAAGATACCGCTGGAGAGACGCCGTGGAACACGACCTGCTCGAGCTCCAAGTGGCCGACTGGCAGGAGATGGTGGAAGACAGGCGGCGGTGGCGCTCTTTGATGTCGGAGGCCAAGACCCACTTCGGGTCGCTGCGCCAGCGGAGTTATAGGTACAACCCACCCAAAGGTTGACCAAAAGATGCCTATCATACACTTGACATAGAACTCCCGCAATCATCACTAGATCATTTTATTTTACTATTTATGAACTTTTGGTGTCACCAAGAAAAAAAAAACAGATTTTTAATTGTATATACTTTTAATGTTACTTTTTTATCTATAACATTCCATGTATTCGGACAATGCGTTTTTCCCTTCATAATTGAATTTAAAACAATAGATAGGAACAATAAGCCGGCGTCAGTGTTCCCCGCCGTTGGTGACGTTTGTGTTGGTGATGGAACTCTGAAACCTTTGACAAGAGTATCTCGTATTTTATTAGATCACTACAATTAAATCACAGTGGAATACTAGCCCATCTATTAGTTTAAATGAATTTAAAAGACGAAATTGTTCAACACATTGTATTCAAAGATTTAAAGCAATTCAATCATAATAACTTTGTTCAAAGATAAGCCATAATCTGGAAGCTTGAAATTTTTTAATTACAAGCTACATTATCTTCAAGTTCATTTAGCTATATTTTTATCTACATATTAAAACTTTTAGAAAAAATCTGTTTATCCGCGCCGGTCGGAATACGTTTCGTACGAACATTTCCAGACTTTTCCTTCTCATCTGTGGAGTGTATAATGACGCCCTAAAATCGCTTTCCGAGCTTTTCAGAAACTTACGTATTAGCTGTAAACTTTTTCCTCGCAACGCACATGGTTGGGTTGCCGCTAATGGTTGACTGTTTCTTACAAACTTTTAGCGGAAAGGAAAAAAAAAGTTCACTCGTGTTGCTAAAGACCCCGTCCGAAGTTTAAATCCTCTTTTTTCATATTTCCAGACGAAGTAATCCCTAAACTTATTAAAGTGTAAGACAATAAGTATGTGGTGCTAGCAACTCATATATTAAAGAGGGAAGGAGTTGGATGGTTAGGGAGGGACGCTACGAACCAATATTAGCTTACCGTCGTACGTGTGAGACGGGTAAGGAATAAGAATTACGCGTTCCGACAAAGGTGGAGGGATGCCCACGAAACAATAAGTTACTTTTCATGTAAAAGAAAACATTTAAACACGTTTTACTTCAGTATCATAATGTGTGAGGGAATTACTTTCACCAACATTATCAATGACACAACAGCCCCGAGTAGGCCTGGGTCCGGTTTAAAAAATCTACTTTACCTTTTTTTATTTTACAATAAATTCATGATATTCGAATTAGTTTAGGAAGTGTTAAATTATTAATACCTATACTACCAAAGCTACGTCCTACACGACTTGTGTAGATTCGATATTCAGATAGAATTATAAAGTGTACCATGTTATTTGCCTAAAAAAAATCTTAAATCAAAATTATTAAATACGTAACCGAATTCAAAATAATTCAGAGCGATGTAATTCACCACGAAGGCCCCCAATATTAATCATAATTCAGAACTGTCTAATCAAACTTTGCGCAATCACAAATGTAAAGTAATGTTGGTTTACTCAGTTCGCGGAGAGGGTATTAAGTTAGGCATCCCTCACGATTCTGCACAACTATTCATAACTTTTGTGTCTTATTTAAGGTACATATTTTTTGATGTTATTATTTTTCTTACATAAAATGACGGCAACGTATTTTTTTTTTGTTTTTAATGATGCTTTGTAAATGCAGAACTCCTCCGAGAGGTCAAGACTGATTTCTTTTATTTTTAGTGTGGGTTTCGAATAGTTCAGATTTAGAAAAAGACTTTATTTATGTATATAGTGCATTAAACAATATGGTAACGTTTATTTTAAGAGTTGTTGTGTTAAATATTATATTAAAATATTTATTGATGGATGGTTTAGACATTATAGGTGTCAAATATATGCATTGGTCCTCGGAGAGGTTACAAGTACACTTAACCCTATTACTTCCATTCCATCCATCATGGGGCCTACTCGATTGACACGAAAGTCAACACTTAATCCGCCGCCACAAGCTGGCAATACATGGCAGACATTTGACATTAATTCATTCATTTTTAATTCGTATCACTTTTCATATTTAAGCCTATTTCGAATCATACAACTGCCGCGTTGGTGTAGTTGTTACGTACGGCTGCAATATTGCCGTCTCGTGTTCGAATATCGGGTCGGACAAAGTGATATTTGGATTTTTACAACACTGTACAGATCTGTCAGTTTTGTTTTAACCTCGCACTGATAAAATTGAGAGTTATTTATCTACAGACAAACAGATTTCCTGCACAGACTTGTTTTATGATACAGTACTTTTAACAGGAAAAATAAGACATACATTTAAAACAAAGTAAACTGTAGACAAACAAAGTAAAATTTGTTGTAGAAAATATATTGTAAATATAAAAAATACGACGTTATAAAAAATGAAAATAAGTTTATTACTGCATGTAAACCCCGTATAAAAGAAGATTTATGGACGTTTTAACCCCTACGTACCCGCGCATCGCATTTGATCACTCCTGTCAATCTTAAAATTGTCTCTTACCGAGTTCTCGGCTCCCGTTCATAGATTCAGATATTTTAAGCTTTTTTCTCTCATAATTTTAAAATAAAATGTTTAGTTACATTCATTTACAATATTTTAAACAAATTGACAAACGTCAGATAGTAGACACCTTTGTACTCATAACTGATGGTTATTTACAAAAAAAAACACAAGTCCTCACATAATCTTACAAACTTAAATCCCTATGCGACTTTCGGGTTGACGGACACAGATTTTACCCAAGATTTGTTTTACACTACACGGACAAGAAAAACAGTCCGAGAGGATATTTAAAATGATGTAACTTTATTCCTTTTTATATATTTTTTTACGTAAAATATAATATAAGCATATTAAAAAATAATGTACTAATATTTTTTTAACCCTTCCAATTAAGTTTGTAATGGAATAACCGTAGATACATATTCCGTCTTCTTAGATAGTGAAAAACAAAGACACGGACCACAATAATTCGAGAGCCTCGGCGGGCTAACTCCACCATTCATTTACAAAGTAAACCCCAAGTCGAACCCTCGAAACTCATTAAAAGTAAATCCGGGCTGCATTTTCTAAAGACGTTGAATTAAAGCTTCTCTTAAAGAAATTTTCTTAAAACTGCAAGCGGTAAGCGTGGCTCATTTGCCACCATTGAGGCGGTTCTCTATAGTTCAATGCGCTACCTTCCGTTTAAATAAATCTTGAGATTGAATTGTAAGGCATTCAGTGGAATGGAGATTGAACGGACTCTTGTTGCCATTTTTCACGTTACGTTTTGCGTACGAAATTGGTTTCGAACCCCTCACACTGTGGGAGGGTTATAAATTTCTTTCTTCGTTTTAGGATTTCAGCATTTTATTCGTTATCCATTAGCTTTTAAAAGTCAATTGCGTGAAATAGGCCTTTCCGAATACAAGTTTAGCATTCTCGCTTAGTAGGTAAGTTTAGTAAGATTGCTTTGTACCATTTGATGTTTAGTTTTATGGATAAAAAGACTACCACACTAACTTTAATTGCTGACCATTCTACGTTTATGAACAAGTCATTCTATTGCTCCAGTATTATTTATCGTGCATCATAAAAAAATCATTTTCAAACATGATATAAACAAATTTATCTCTTGCGCACTTATGATTTATACAAAATTATTTTACATGTTGCAATATTGCCAGTTACATAAGGGAACAAAAATTCGTTATTCAAATCACGCGCTTCATTTCATCCCGAGCTTTAGCAGACAAACAAAGATTTCAATAATTTACCGAAGTGCTAGTGCGTGCAGTAATCCTCCGTCAGTAATACAGACACGAGGGGGCGCTACAGAGCCGCTTGTTTATTTAATAACGTTGTACCATTCCGATAAGAGAGACTATTGTATGCCAGCGCAGGCGTAGTCGATGTGCTAGAGAAATAATTTCATTTAATATTTAAAACTAACTGTTTTTTCAACGTTTAATAATTATGTTTTTAATTTTTTTTTTTGTTTAGTTTTAATACAGAAATGCTTTCAAGTAAAGAATAAGAAATATTATTTATACACCAAAAAACAAAAACTGTAAAGGCTGTGCTAATGTGTATATATATATTATGTTTTAAATAATTATTTATTTAGAAAATATTTAACAGGAAGTCGAAACTATTTACATCTTAATCATTTTCGAACGCTATTTTTTATTATGAATATAAAATATTTCTATTGATAACAACATTAATTTTAAGTAAAGTTCAGAAAAGTTCCTTCGTAATATATTAAGGAACTTATGTAATTTCTTTAAATATTTTTGAATGAAAAATTTAATCAGTATAGAGTCGGTGCCAACTCTATAAGTAATAAACTCTTTGTCTTCACCCCAATTCTCCAAATGGGAACTGCTTGGCAAACATAGATATTAGTTTTCTGTGAAAGTACTCGTCTTGAGTGTATCTGGTTATATATAATTAAAGTAAATGTAAAATTACACAAACTTAACAGATCCAAAACTGACTCGATATAACTTTGTACTAAGAAACTGTAGTACTCTAAAAGTAAATGAGAATTTCGATATGAAACACTGTCCTAAATATGTCTTGATGTTCGGTGTATTGGAAAATGGCCGTCCTCAAAAATTAATGGATGTTTCCTTTTGCGTAGAGTTAAATTGAGCGGAAACGCGTTGAAAACTTCTTAATACTCAAATCAGTCGCGTGTATTTTATGCCTTACTTATCGTTTTTTTTATATAGTTGTTTTATTTACACTATCGCAGACTACAAAACTATTAACTGTCATAATATTGTTTATGGAAAGCATACTTACTTAATAAAGAAAAAAACTAAAATGACTTTTTGATCTATTTTATGTAAGAATTGAACAAAGAACTAAGAATAACGTATGTGTCACGAATTGGTCGCGAACTTTCCTATCCATTATTCTCCTCAGATGGCAGCGAGATGAGGCAATTTAAGTTCCGGTAATTTTCAGAATTATTTGCTTTCAAAAAGTACGAACATAAATTTCCAACAAATTTCTATATATGTAATAATTTAGTATGAATACTTCTTTTCAGATTTTAATAGTTTCTAGCAACGTTAAAGTGGTTCTTGAGGACTAAAATTGACTTTATTTTAGTTTTTTCGTTCATTATGGGAGAATGCACCATTGTCATACCAACATCATCATCATTATGAAGATTTTTTATTACTTTCATAATATATACGAAATATTTCAAGTATAAGTATTTTCTTTCAATGATGAACAACGAATTAATTGACATATTTATTGTAACGTTATGACGATTAATATATAAAAGAAGTCCATCTGAAAAACCGAGGTTAATTTTTACTTTCTTCCCTGCGAAACATTGTATAGCTTATCCATTTTTCTCTTTTTAATTCAACGTTGAGTTGAAAAGGTTGTCAACAATTTTCGATGTAAAAATTACAATGTTCTTTCTTTTTTTTTGCGAGATTTTTAGTTATGCCACGATGTCAGGCCATTATTTGAACGGGCATAATTCCACTACGCAGATAAAAGAAAAAAAATGAAGGGCCGCGTTAATTAGGATGTCAGCTACGCAAATAATAATCCCAGTGAGGCTCATTTTGTATTCTGGTCCGGGCTTGTGTTTATATTTTTTTATGTTTCAATTGTTTTTATTTACTCAAAAATGTACTCTTGTACAATGCACAAAAGTTTGCTTCTCGTAGATTCTTTAAATAAAAATAAACGAAGACTTACATAACTCCAGGTACAAATTCAATGTTCTGAATTGACTCTGAAATTACTTATTTTAAGTGTACAATAATATTTCCGATAGTTGGTTATTGCACAATGTTATCTTCGTGTACTAATTGCATAAACCATCATTTAAAAAAAAAGAATCAAGAAATCATCATAGTAAGCTTGCGTTAACCACAAGGTACAATTTTGAACAGTAAAAATGCCTTAAGACAGTTTTAAAATTAAAACATTACTTAAAATATTATCTTAAAACGTACTCTTCACTTCACGACAGTACTTCGAAGAACAATTTAAAATCTAGTGCAATTTATAAGAAACAAGAGCACTATCTTAGAATATTTCCGGCGATCATACTTACAGATACATTTTCTCTTAGGAAATAGAATATTTGATGTGATACGGAACTACCCTTCATTTTATCTTCAACAGACTTTTTCAAATAAAATAGAATTTTCCGTTTGCTTTCGTATAGTTTTGTATCGTCAGAGTTCTTAAGAAAATAAATAATCGCAATTTTATAAAACTACCAATCGAATTTGAAAAAATATTTTTGTATTAGACAAATCAATTATTAAGAAAAATTATAGAATGTAACGCTTCGAACCATAGGAGCGGAGCAGAAGAGAAAGTAAACTAGAAGCGAAAAATGAAACTGCGAGGCATAGTTAAAAACATTCATATTTAAAAACGAAATGATATCGGATTTCTGTTATAAATAAAACTGTATGCATTTATATATTTCTCAGTAACAGAGCCGTAGAAGGTTTTAGTGTTATCCCCGCTTCGGGCAGTAATAAAGTATAAACAGAGGTCGTAAACTGTAACTTTTTTCTTGAAAAAGGAAGTGCGTTTTCATGCCTTATTATATTAATATTAAGTACTATTTTATATATTGATGAATGTTGCGGATGTGTGTTAGTTTTTTTTTTTTTTTTTGTTTGAACATCCTTTTACATTTTTTCGTATTTTTATTCGAAAATAAACATCGATGTGAATAACACAAATGAAAACATACAAGGAAATTAACAATAATATTGACACGGAGAGATATATAAAAGTATTTAAAAAAAGTTTTTTGGTTTCGGAAACCGTATATCAACAAAAAATATTTTATCGTAACAAAATTACATAAAGAAAATCTGTTCTTTCGTTATTGCAATATCAACATTTCTTACATATTAATTTTATATGGAAATTGTAAGTGTTCGTGCCTGTTATTGCCCGGTGAAATGTAGTGTTGTCCAAAATTTATTATAACATAAAATATAGACTAAGTTACTTCTAGACATAGACAAACAGGAGCTATCTATGTTTTTATAATATATGTATCTAAAAATAAATCCTTCAGTCATGCTTTAACTTGAGAACGAATACATTGTAAAAGATAATTACTTAAAAATTAAGAAAATTACATAGCTATAATTTCATTTAAAGTAAAGAAACAATTTAAATATGGAACACTTTTCAGCTACCTTTTATTTTCTACTCCTGTTCAAATAGTAAAATGTAAACTCGTACGGTACATAACTACACGCTTTTAGAAATTTCAATTTATAATGTTCCTACCTTCTCACTTTGAAGCGCGCCTTCTTTGAATGATGCCTTTTCTTTTGTACCTCTCGCGGCGGGTTCACGAAAGGTCGCCCGAAATTTCAGTGAAACTAAAAGCGCGATAAAGGAAACAAAACGTCCTCAGTTCTCACTGTACCTATAATTATCACGGTTAGACCTAAAACACGTTCCTTGTTTATGGGAGATGTAACTCGAATATAAATGATTTCTTATATTTAAACGAAAACTAGACGCTTGAAATTAAACTGTTTTTACGCATTTTTTACGCGTTTATAAAATTATTGCATTTTATTAAGTTATGTTAGAGGAAAATAATAGACTGTTGTCTTAAAAAAAATGTATACCAATTCATCGATTGTCAAATTCGTGAAATAATTTACAGCTGTAACCTAGTAGGATCTATCGATTTCTGTTTCATCCTAAACAATACCCACAGACCCACCAATAAACTGTCGGTTTAAAATTAATTAATTTTATAGGTGCTCTTAATGTTACATTACTTCACTATCGTATCAATCGTTTAATAAATACATTGGAGAATTAATCTCCACCTTTCATCCAAATCAATAGTCCCAATCAGAAGCTCATTTTGTTTTATTTATCTACTTCAGACGAATACTTGAACCCTCATAAGAGCTCTGAGTGTGTTGTGCTTACATTCTAATAAAGATTGTTTATTAGACAAGTTCTAAGCCAATTACTATCTTATTACTAAAAAAAACTTATTACTGAATTTCGTGTACAAATCAATTAATAATCGAACAATTAAAAAAAACGCTCAACAGTAAACTAGGTTACTATATTAACTGTATGATATTTAATTCTATTTAATCAGGATTCTAAGGATGGTGTTTTTTTGTTAACCGGTACTTTTAAATATAATTTGTCTACAGTAGTTATTAAATGATGTTCTTGTTAAAATTAATTTGAAATTTAGAAAACTTCTATATTTTTTCTAGTACTGTAGCAAATTTTATCATAAAACAACATTGCAAATTATTATATATACATTACTTCTGACCTTACTTTGGAAATTTTGTTAGCAAGCTTTTATTACTCGGTGTGTACTATTTTTTCGTTTACATACTTGCTCCGTTTGTGAACCTTTTTTTAATTTGTAGTCGTCCTTGAGCTCAAAAAAGATCCCTAGAAATTTTAAATAAAGACAAAATACTGATATTAAATATTTTTGTTATTTTATTGTCCGGAGTTATTTTTTTTATCGAAGAAAAATATATTTATGTTTGATAAATCTAAATCGTAACTAAATAAAGTTCAAAGAGAAAACAATTGAAAGATATCAAAATATGTAGATTTATCTATTCCAAAGTGTTGTTTTAATTTCTGAAAATAAACGAAACAATTTTAATTAAAGATGTAGACATCCTTAATTACAATATATTAATAGATACCTAATTTTGAATCTTGTGACATAATACAGGTGTGCAACATTTGCTCGCGGAATGTGCCCTAAATGAGGAAAAGAGAATAGTTAATTAGGAAACACGGAATAATCAAAAAACGAACACTTTGAGAACATTTTAAACAATAACAAGCTGCATGAAGCTTTGTAAGTTTTCAATTATTAGATTGACCAAGTCTTGTCCAAATTAAGGACAATAATTATAAATTGATTATAACATTTTATATCAAGTTGACGATAAAAATATTTAATTACCACAAATTATTATGAGTAGACAACATATGAATAAATAGTATATAGTCTTTTATGATCCTACTCAACTCGTCGTCTGCTGAAAAACCTATTTTTCATAATCCCCTTCAGTTTTCCTCTAATTGGATAAAAATTTTGGCAAAACTTTCAGCTGTCTCAGTCTGCATTATTTTTCCAGTATAATTCCATGACGCAGACAAAAAAAAACTGAATGCCGCGTTAATTAGAATGTCAGCTACGCAAATAATAATCCCAGTGAGGCATATTACGTATGCCTCCCTCCATAACCAAAATTTCATATTCTCATTTATATTTTTTAAGCTACGAAATTGTAAGTGTACTTAATATTTCACGCATCAGTATAATGAAAACGTGCTCGTCATATTTTAGAGATGAAATCAATAGTTTAAAGAGTATAAAAAAATTACGGAGAGGTCTCGTTGCGTATTTTTTAACTAGATAGCGTTGTTCCTCTCCCCCAGAACGGGTGGTGGTATAGTGGTGCTTTCCCCCAATCCGTTGACCCTACCATTTGCAGCTGCTAGTAGTAGGCGACGGAAACAAACACCAGATCCACCGTTGGAGTTTGGTGTTGAAAGAGAAGAACAATCGCTTTTTGGCCCTCTAGTCCTTTAAGTAGCGGTTTCGTGAGTGGATGTGTTCCCTGTTGACTTGCGCGGTGGAACATTGTGAGGTTTTAGTCGTCGGTGCAGGCCCGATACAAGCAGGATATATGCAGTTCTTAAAAAAGAAATTTGGCTTGGTACTTAATCTATCAATCTAACAATGATGATCCTGGTCAGAATTAAAGTATATCATATATTATGTGTCCTTAGTAACTCGACAAAGTAGTTACATATTATTTTATATTTTCACTTAATAACAGTTTATTCGTAACGCTTATTTTAATATACTCGTACATTTTATAAGGAATGAACATTTAAATATTAAATACTTCCCTAAAAGCGCAAGTATCTTTCGTTTCGGCTCAACGCCGTGGAAAATTGCTGCCTTCAATGGAATGAATGTACCGTTCTAAAGTTAAATTGCGTGTGGACATAATCGACGATTCTTTAATTCTAAAATAGCAACACTATTTGAAATGCGAAGTGCACTCAAAGTTACATTTCTGTCATAGAGAATTTTTAATCCTCGGTGTTGCTCAATAATTTCGAATGCACAAGATTATTAGCGACGGTAGCTTTCGAATAGTCAGTTATTATGTACGAGACAAAAAAAATATATTGTAACATGTATCCTATAAATCTATAGAAGACATCGTCACACGTCTGATTTTTCAATTAAACAAACAAAGGGAATATTTTGAAAATTCTCTTTTTCCACGTCCTTTTGTAGACTTTTCAGTTATGACACGCCAGACATTATTTGAATGCATATACTGTGACATAGACAAAGGAAAAAGTTCTCGTTAATTAGGATGTCGACTAGGCAAATGATAATTCCTCAAAGCTCATTTCGCATGCGCCTATGCGAATTGTCTACGACCAAAATTGTATTCATATTTTCAGCAATGCAATCAGAATTAATTTAATTTACCGTCGCTTTCGTCTCCAATTTATTATGAACGCGAAGTTTTTAAGTTTAACCATTATTTATAACAATCCATCATAACATATTATAACATGTAAAAAAATATCTCAAATCTTTATTCTCCGAAAGGGTAGGCAGAGGTGCAACTATAACACGTATTTTACCGTATATTTCTTCTTTCTACGATATGATAGATGGAAAGCCTATCGCTAAATGAGCTCTAAATCCAAACTCCGGTCTGATATTGAGTAGAAAAATCCCAAGTAATATCACATAAGATGCGACAGTTTCATAAAAAAACATATTTCAAGCCTGTATTCCCCGAAGGGGTAGGCAGAGGTGCACTAGTGCACCCTTATTTCGCTATATGTTTTTCCGTCCCATAATGTGATTTTTAGTTCAATCTTGTCAACGTATCTGTAACTCTTCTGAGCGGTCTTTTTTGTATCTATTTACATAAACAAGCACAGATAATGTTATAAAAAAACTTCATGAAATTATTTAATACATAAAATTTAGCAAAAATATTTTTTTTACTTTTTCTTCTGATCTGTGTTTCTTTAAAGAATTTTAGATTGACATTTTGTCCACAGAGCGTCAGTAAAAATTTCGAGAGCGGTGTGGATTCCACGATAATAAAGTTGTCGCAGTTTTTGGGTGTCAGAGCGCGGGTAGCTAAAATGTGTAAACACGGCCGTAAATTTCTTTTGACATGGTAATCTGCCTTTCGCCGCCTGAAACGTTACCCCTGGAGGATTCTATTACACATACTTACTTTCATATGAACCACTCAAATTTTTATAGTTCAGTGAGCTGCATAAATATACACTATACTGAGCACAACTTGATTCTATAGTAGAAGTAAAAGCTTCCTCAGAACAAAAACATGATAGTGATTTACAACAAAAATCAACTCTCTAGTCGACAGACAACACTTAAATAATTTTCTATTTTGTAATTCATTTAAAAAATTCAAAATGTCTCCAGATTTCATGATCCACACAAGGCAACATTCAATAACGCCGCACGATTTTCTTCTTTCATTTTGCAATTGTTTTTTTTTGACATCAATTATCGATTAATTACTTTTGAAATATTTTGTTCATGCAAACCAAAAACGATTTGTGAAAGCAGAAAGAATGTCAGTACATCTTTGGAAATAACATTTTTAAAAGTTCATAATTTGTTCCTTCATCACCTTTTTTTAAAATAAAGGCAATAAAGCCTGTTTTCCTTGCTTTATGCTTATTCATAGAAAAAATCCAATATTACGATCTACTCAGTGTCTGCTCTTTAGTGGAGAAAGCGTTTTGCTGTACGGTAGGAAAAAAGCATTCGTATTCAAGTCAACATTTACTCTCCGTGGAAAATTTCTCGATTCCAAGAAAATAAAACTGTTAGGCAATGAAAATAGTACTGATCTGGCATTGAATTTTTTTTCCAGAGTCCATGAATAATGTATTAAATTACACTTTTGTAGTAACAATCCCTCGATATTTTGTTAATACAAGAATGTAAACTATTAAAATCTTCAAAAAATAAAAAAAGACTAGTTAGTGTAGAGGGTTTTAAAAAATTTAAACACAATGAAAAACTTTATAATATTTGATGACATGTGACCATTATTTTCATGAATAACAAGATTTGATAAAGACTGCTGTTTATATTAAGAGCGTTTTTGAATTTAAATTTAGTTTTATCATAAAACGTGAATCCAAAAATAATAATAATTAACAGCGCCATCTCTTGACTAGATGATCCAGATATGACGAAGACGTTTGATAAATTGGTTGACAACTTGAACAACAGTATAAATTTTTACCTGCATTTCTATTACGTCAGATAAAACTCAGATTGAAGTTCGGAGAACAGTGAATAATTATAAAATTAAAATATGAATATGCGCTCGTAACCTAGAATATGAGAGTAACTTAACATTGTGATAACAGATTTCCAGCGGCGCAATCCTGACATATAATTAAACACGAGATTGTTAGATTTCAAAATTATTTTTTCAACCAAAATTATTTAAAAAAATAAATTTATTAGCTATACCATAGATAAAATATTAAGTTCAATTGGTTTTTATTTTTAATCTGTGTTACAAGATGACAAGCAACAAGCAAATCATTCTGTCATTGTAATTTGTTACCGGATCGCGGTTAAGTTTTCAACATAAGAAACAAAAAGTATTGACTAATAATTACTCCTTTTAAAACCTTATATTAATAAAAATTAGATCAAATTATTCAAACTAACAATGAGTTCTATTGGAACAGGGGTAAGATCCATGAAACATATTTCCTTATTTTAAGAAAGCTCTTACTTATAACCAAACATTAAATATGAAATTATATTTGTGCACATAGGTAGAACATCATATTGGTTATTTCTTAAAGGGGAAACATTTATACTTTAGATATTTAACTAATCAAAAATGCTTATTCATTCCACATTGTTTTAGTATGATCTTTCTGCATCACAATTCTCGCCTGACGGTCGAGTTTTTCAAGTCGAATACGCCGCTAAAGCTGTTGAGAACTCCGGCACAGTGATTGGACTCAGAGGTAAAGATGGAGTCGTGTTTGCTGTTGAGAAGTTAGTTACATCGAAATTGTATGAACCTGGTGCTAACAAAAGAATTTTTCATGTTGATGAACATGTAGGAATGGTGAGTTCATTTTATATATTTTATATTTTTAAGTTTAACATTGTCTTTCAATTGTATCACATGGATGCATGAAGTAATTATGACACCAATTTTAAGATAAATGTGGTAATGTTACAATGGTTTTATATGCTTTTAACATTGTATTTCAGCAATAACAAAGTCTTGAAAACTAAGCCTGAAATATTAATAAACTTGTAAAATGAATCATATTCTTAATATAATTATAATAGTTGTAAATGTCTCTTCAGGGTCCTTTAGTGTAAAATATGGTTTAAAAGAACTTTATGTCCTTAAACTCTTAATATCCATGCCACATTTAACTTTTAAATATTATTTAATTAAATTAAGATGTCTAGTCTTAAAATTTATGTAATTTAAAAGTAATTTTGTTATTTATAGGCTGTTGCAGGCTTAATTTCTGATGCAAGACAAATAGTTGAGACAGCACGTTCTGAAGCGTCCAACTACAGATCACAGTATGGAATTCAAGTCCCCCTCAAGTACTTAAACGAGCGAGTGTCAATGTACATGCACGCATACACTTTGTACAGTGCGGTTCGTCCTTATGGCTGCTCCGTGGTTATGGGTTCCTGGTCGGAGCACGAGGGCCCTCAGATGTACATATTAGATCCCAGCGGTGTGTCATTTGTAAGTAGCTCTTAACCTTACGCCATTGTTCCCCAAAGGGGTAGGCAGAGGTGCAAACAGTGCAACCACATTGTGCGCACAAATTCTGGGCTGATATTATGTAGAAGTAAATAGATTGTTATTTTTTCCGGGCCCTGGACTTTATGCGGTATTAAATTATTTCTCTAAAATTTGTGTGAATAAGTGTTATTTATTTTTGTAATGGATTAAAAAGATAAATCCTCAGAAACTACTGATCATTCAAAATTTACACAAACCTTTTTAAATAGATGTTTTTTTTTATAACTTCAGTCTTACTTTGGATGTGCCGTGGGCAAAGCAAAACAGGCCGCTAAAACTGAAATTGAAAAACTCAAACTTGCTGACATGACGGTCAAAGAGTTGGTGAAGGAAGCAGCAAGAATGTAAGTATATTATATATTAATTTGAAGGAAGGAAGACAAATGAGAAAAATTAAGCAATCTCCTTGTAACCATCATTATCCGTCAACAGAGGTGTTGTGGATATGTCTTACCCTCCTTTTTGTCCAAAATATAAAATGTATAACTAATACACTTCAATATTTTCAGGCTCATGTCCTTATCCTTTTATTATCTTATAAAGTAACTAAAAAAAAACATATCTCATGACTTTATTCCCCGAAGGGGTAGGAAGAGGTGCAACTAAACATATCTCACGCCTTTATTCCCCGAAGGGGTAGGCCGAGGTGCAACTAAACATATCTCACGCCTGTATTCCCCGAAGGGGTAGGCAGAGGTGCACCTAAACATATCTCACGCCTGTATTCCCCGAAGGGGTAGGCAGAGGTGCACCTAAACATATCTCACGCCTGTATTCCCCGAAGG
>JAABKM020000006.1:2408960-2428086 GCA_016277805.2 Papilio aristodemus | reverse complement strand
CAAATTCCAAACTCCGGGCTGATA
The DNA here is from genome assembly GCA_016277805.2 of Papilio aristodemus. Taxonomy (NCBI): domain Eukaryota; kingdom Metazoa; phylum Arthropoda; class Insecta; order Lepidoptera; family Papilionidae; genus Papilio; species Papilio aristodemus. The sequence continues at coordinate 2,428,062 of JAABKM020000006.1, read as the reverse complement.
TCAAGTTGAAAAAACCCAATATCATTTTTCCCGACCCAGGAATCGAACCCGGGGCCTCAGCTTTGTAACTGTTGCTGTATTTTTAGTAGAATAATAAAAATGTAATTTATAGCTAAGGAATTGCATGTTTTTTTTATTACAGTATTTATTTAGTCCATGATGAATTAAAAGACAAGCAGTTTGAACTGGAGTTGTCGTGGGTGTGTAAAGACACCAAGGGCCGCCATCAGCTAGTGCCTCGTGAGATCGCCTCGGAAGCGGAGAACCAGGCAAAGCAAGCCCTGGCCGATATCGAAGACTCGGACGAGGGAGACATGTGAGACGTCTGTTTGTCTTAGTTAATAAATTTTTATGATCACTGTCTTCATGGTTTTTCACTTTAACCACAATGGATATTTTTTTAATCTCATTTATGTTTAAAAATACGAAATAAATAAAAATACTTTTTCTAAATATTTCTTTATTAAACCAAAAATAATTTACAAAATGTCTTATTTCAAGCCATATTGACCAGTTCGAATTTTTTAACAATATTCTCTGAATCTCGTGTTGTTTTTCTGCTTCATTATTTTCCAAGGTGTCCTTTAAATTGAAAGTCCTGGTCGCGTGGTGTTAAGAATCAAAAGATTCACACTACAAGATACTTTGAGTTTGGTGCGGAAATTGTAGACTGAGTGACTGAATTAAGTCAGTTTTCAATTAATATTGTTATAGTTTTGTTAGAAGGACATCTATCGGCTGTTGCAAGAACTACTGTAATTATTGTATATATGTTTAACGCCATCTATTGAAGATTAAAGGCACTATAATAAGATTTGCGTAATTTAGATTTTGTAGTGATAAATTATAGATGTCTCTGAGTTTATGTTTAATAATCCACGTTAGGTTGCTAAATAATTTAGATTGTTAGAACGCAAAGTACGTTCTATACAATTTTATATTCAAGAATACGTTATCCATATTTCTGGAGAATAAAGGTATTTAACAATAGACAATATATAGTCACATTTTTGATATCAAGCGTTCAGTCAAGGAATAAGGCTATTGAGGCGAAGTACTCAATTTCAAGTGGAAATTTCTAATAGAAAATTGTTGTAACATGTTCGTGGTAAGGAAAGTGAAAAGGGATGTCGGTGAAAAATAAAATTGTCACTTTATTATGTATTAGTTTGTATTGTCGATTTACGTGTAGTATTTCACAATATTTGCAAAGGTCCTAAGCACAATATACAAACTGTTTCACCGATCACTACGATGACTCGCATATTTATAAAATGTACAATATAATCTCATTCGTTTGGACTTATTTAAATATATACAAAATATTAGATTTGATAAAAGTGTATACAATATCTTTAATTAGATTAGAGTGATATAAATACATAAAAAATAATAATCGCTACTGTATTTACAATCGATTACTTAAGAATTAATTAGGCCTCGTCTCCTTATTCCTGCTGGCCGGTTACTCTTGGATATAACTGGAACAAAAATACAGCTGCGTTCAAAACTGACAGTTTAAAAACAAATTAATATACTACCCGCCACTACAAGACACACTAAGACACTACTCACTAAATTTGAGTATTTCAAGCGAACCCCTTAAACTCAACGTCACCTTAGCGACGTTGAACAGTATGCCAACTTTATTATGAGCTCTAAGACTAACATTTTAAAGATTAAATTTCGACGGTTATACTAGTTAACACGTTGAGGGCCGCGCAGTTTTATAGCGACTTCCCCTCAGGCCGTACGATCTATGATTGGAACATTTAATGGGATATAACCGTTAATTTAACTAGTTCGTAGATACAACGCCCACCGCTGCCACTCACGCTCCCGGTACAGTCGGTCGCATGACAGTACGCGCGGAGCTAGGACAGGCGCGTGCGCAGGGCACTACCCACCCCGAGCAGGTTGCGCGGCACGTAGCCCTCGCGGCCCGCCTCGTCGCGGCACCACCACCACTCGCGCTCGCTGTCGTCGCCCTTGCGCAGCACGTGCAGCCGCGCGCCCGACTCGAACGAGAGCTCGTCGCCGCGCGCCGCGCTGTACGAGAACACGGCGTACACCAGCCCGCTGTTCATTATGCCCAGCTTCTCTTGGACGCCTGCGAATTAATAATTACATACATTAATAAATAAGCTTTTTAATAAAGCGTCAGTAATGACTAATACAATAAGGCCATAGTTTCTTTATCCCTTCGACTCTTTTCTGATATCTCAGTAGTTCCCTATTTTATATCACGACATGTTACAGTAGCAGTCTAATGTCGTCGTAAGCCTGATCGAGTGTTACAGAATCGTACGACGTCCTTACTGTATAGATATTCGGAACATCCGTCGAAACCCTCCTCGTCCTCTTCACATTTCTCGGCGGCTGTTTCATGATCTGACAGAGTCGTTGCAAATATGCAAGCGCCTGAAACAAACCACATGGCTTATTATATTACGATACAATCATGAGAATTGTGAGGCGTATTAAATAAAAATAACAGAGTTTTTGAAAGCAAGAGATGTACTTTGTGGAATGCAAAGTATCAATAAAAGCCAAAAACTTAGATATTCACAAATTATAGACACAAATTATTCATGCATTTGTTATGTGTTTTGTCCTTATTTACATAATCAATAGCGAGTAATTATTTATTTCGTCTTAATAATACGTTAAAGCTCACTTGTTGTCACAAGACATAAAAAAATTAGAATACATCTTTTTACGTGTATTCATTTTATCTTAATTTGTAAGCCAACGCTCACCCGCTATCAAATTTTGGGTCACACTGAAATAAGTGTTTTGGCTTTCAAAAAAAAGCCAGTAAAAAGTATTGTGTACGTGGTCATAAAGTAGTTTCAGTGTGTTGTCTGGCGTATGAACCGAGTACGCAGTCGTCCAGTTTGCACGTACCGTTATCGACCAGGAAGCGCACCATGGGCAGGTTGTTGCAGGAGGCGGCGCAGTGCAGCGGCGTCCACCCGTCCGAGTCCTGCGCGTTCACGTCGCACCCCAGCTCCACCAGGAACCTGCGGCACGCGCACGTGTGGTAAGCGAGGTAGTATGTATACTCTTTCCAATTAGAGTGTACGTCACGTAAACACAGGCGCACCTTAACTATAGCTTTCCTTTTTAATTTAATATTACTCACTTGACTATTTCGAAATGTCCCGCACAGATGGCGTTGTGCAGAGCAGTAATACCTTCGTCGTTGGCAGCGCTTGCATTTTGCACCTGAAATATTAACATTACATTTTTACTTTAAGATAAGCAAAACGATAGGAGTGTTTTTTTTTTTTTTATCTAATTGTCTTCATTCTGACTCGCAATTCTTTCTTTAAAAGTTATTAAAGTAAATTTGTACTTTAAAGGTTTATTTTAATTTACCTGTGTGGCAGTTTTCTTGACCAATTCCAATTCACCTTCCAAGCTAGCGTCCAAGAGCAGCGCGAGCGGGTCGAAGCTGACCCGCCTCGTGAGCGGCGCCTTGCCGCCCTGCTTCAGGTTGCCTTTCTTTGACCGCCTCAGAACATTCTCAGCTCTCTGAGAATCCTGACCGTTCAAATCCACAGAACTTATTTGTTCCGCGATGTCCGACAGACCGTTGTCTTTGCTGTCCTCTTGCCTCTCGTTCGAGCTCAGAGACATGTTGTTATTGAGAGACCGATCGACTTCGTCTTTTTTCGTTTTATCTTTGAGGCCGTTCTGCATCTCATTGGTGTCTAAAGTCAAATGATCCATTTCTGGGAACAAAAATGCTGGCGGCATTTCAATGCGTCTGTTAATACTGACGCTGATACCATTCTTGGCGTTGTTGAGGTTTCTTAGTTTAGGCTGCTCGCTTAGCGGCGGTTTTCTGATGGTGAGAGGACGAGCTTTAATGATCATTTCGTTGCCGCTACCGTTGCTGGACTCCTTCTGGTTCTGTCCGGGCTCGCTGTCATTGGCCGACTCCTGTCCGTGCGACTGAATGTTATTATTCTCAGGAGTCTGATCGTTGTTTGCGGATTGTCTCGGCGGAGTCTGAAAATCAAAAAAAACTTGAGTCATTCACAAAGTATTTAAAAATAAATTAGAACTTAGTGGTAAGTTAAATGTCGGTCCCTCATCATTAATACATTTTTTACATACAGTTTGGTTTTTATTTCTTTATAGCATGAGTTAATTTCAGATGGTAATTTTCGAATACTTAAATATTCACCACTTGACTGTTGACGAACATTTTAATACATACCTTGATGGTGGGTTTAGGAGGCAATGCGGGTTTGGGAGATCTATCCGTGGCGCTGACGTCGGGCGTGGCGAGCGGCGTGCTGGCGCTCTGCGGCGGCGACAACAAGAGACTTTGCGAGGACGCGCTCTGACCGCTGAGGCTCGCGGCCGAGCTACTCGAGAGCCCGGACGCCGTGTTCCTAACGATCTGGGGTTGGGAAGTCACCATGTTACTAGCTACGTGATTCGACACAGTAATGCTTTGGGTCTGAACGGTTTGCGGTTGAACGGGTTGGATCTTTGTCGAGGATGTCTGGTAAATGGGTGATGGCTTCCCGCTCGAGACCTGAACCGATGTCGGAGCTACGCTCGATACGGGTTTCTGGAAAATGATGGCGTTATGTACAGGCGGCGTGATATGATACGAGCTATGTGAATGAATGATGAAAGTGAACTCCAACAAGATCTTACCCCGAATCCTACCGAGCTGCTGGCGACGGTCGATATCGGAGAGCTGCCCTTGGCGCCCTGTTGGTTCTTTCCCGAATTTGTTTTTGTTTCATTGACTTGACTATTCTGACTTAACCTAGAATTTTGTGGATATGCGTGATTTTCCTTCCCTTCCTGGTTACACCTGCTAGAAGAGTCAGATTTTTGCAGTTGATATGTGTGTTCTTGTTGATATGTCGCTTCCGTTTGACTGAGGGGCGTGGCCAAACTTTTGTTGACGACCGACAGAGGCGTCGAATGTACAGTCATATGATTTATGTTTGCGTTTTGATTTTTAGCGTCTTGCACATCAATCGCTTTGCCGTTGACTTCCGGTTGTTTTACTTTACCGTTACCTTGTGTAAACTTAGTGTTGTAGGGTAACGTTTGATACTTAGGGTCAGATTTGCTCGCAGCAAATTCTGGTGGAAATTCTTGTTCGTTGATTTTTATTTCCTTGCCGGTTTGATTGCTGTTGGAACTGCTGGTACTGTTCGGACTGTACTGTGGTTGTTTAGAATATTCGGGATATTTTAAAAGGAGGTCGTACATCGGCTTTTGCTCATAGGCGATGCCCATTTGGACGAAGTTGTTGGCGTCGTGTTTGTCCTGGTACTGCTGTGGAGGGTACTGGTTGTCCTGCGCGGCGGTGGGGTGCGGGAAGCCGCCATTGAACATGGGGTTTACCATTTGTTTTTGGTGTAGGTAGTGAGCTTCCTGCTGCGTGAGGTGGCTTTGTATATTATCGCTCTGGGTGAGCTGTTTTAATGGCACATTATTTTGTATTACGTTCTGCTTTAAAGCCTGAAAAAACATTGAGCTTGAGTTTAACTTCACAAGTAATGCAGTTCATGTAGAAAATATTAATTTGAAAAATAGTTAAAGAAAATTGAAATACTAACAAGCAAGAGTTAGTAAATCCTCTTAACCCTGTTTTTTAACAGCGGTAACTTAATATCCGGCGACCGACGAGTTTTCCGCTTGCTTTTTTTTCTACCGTATAAAAAAGTAATATTTTTCATGATTACCTGGAAGTTATTATTATGGCTAAGGCTCTGGGCGTGCGGAACGTGGTTGTAAGGCTCGACGGCGGCGACGTTGCCGCGCGCCGGCTGGTTCTTTGGTTGACTGGCCGCGGCTGCCGCGGCCGGGTAGCTCGGCAATTGCTGCATGGGCGTTGGGTTATTCGTTCTGGAAACAAATGATTTAATTCTGTTTCATTTTATGAATATAAAATGATGCTTGAAACATTACTTTAGCAAATAATTTAGGGTTTTAAACGTTGACACTTTTCAGGTTTAATTCTGATTGGAATATTTATTTCTCAAAAACGATTTTTTCCTATTATTGTGAATTATTGGTAAGGTAAATGTATGATGGATGGATTGCGTTAAAGACGACATGAATGAAGTGACTACTGAGATGTCGGTGGGTACAAAGGATAGGAAGGACACGTGAGAAGCAAAGGCAACCTTTAAGATGACACAGGTCAGGCGAATGATGATTATGATGATTGCGTTACGTAACTTAACAACTATAGACTACACGTTAAAACATAATATATGTATATATTTCTTATAAAATATATAGAACCGTATGGAAAATACATTGTTAAATCATCTTACGGAATACAATATTAGAGGAATCATTAGTAAATGCTGAAATGAAACGTACGAAAAAATGCGATAGAAAATCAAATAAAAAAATTATAAATAATTTAAAGCACATTTCAAATATCAGTTCTATACTCAGGCACGATGAGTTTATTAATTTAAATTCCGCTGAGGAACGTGGCGTTGCATACGCTTAGCGGAACTTTAATGATGGTTTGGAGTTCATTCAGGCTCAGTGTTTCGCAGTAGTAGGAATGAAACGCGGCATCGGTGCGCGAGTTCCGAAGTGCACTTGTAACAGCTTACTCCCCGAGCTTCAGTGTTGACGTTAATTTTACCCACGTAATGGATTTTCGCCGTAGCACTAAATATATTGCATTCACGAACGGAATTTACTCGCCAAGAGAAACTTGAAATTATAGTAGAAACGTTGAGTGATATCGCAAATTGAATATATAGAGGATTAAAGTTTTAATATATTAAAATATTTTGTTGGAAGAAACGACTGCCCGTTGCAAGAGTTTGATATTATGTAGACAAATAGAAACTCAGAAGCTTAAATTATTTTCACTTCACGCCATTCGTCTGTAAAGTTACTTTAGTGGTTGTTGTCACTGTGGAACTCTTCCAGTTAACAGTATAATACTTTTAAATAATGTCACTTAATTAAATAAAGGAAAATGAATTTACTTCCGTAATAGCGATCGACTAGGCGCGATCCAGGCACAACTCCTCCTTCATATACGTGCTCCTCGGATACACATTCTTATATACCTGAAATATTGCAATTTTGATCGACACGAGTGGCTAGTTATTAAAATGTTTGTAACCTCTGTGGGTGCTGCGGCTGCCGGTGCGCAGCGGCCAGCTGTCGGTTGAGTGCGCGCTTCCGCAGTAGGCGCGCCTGCAACTCGGCCACGCGCCTGTCAATGCTGCGCATTTCCTCTTGCCGCGCCCCCAGCGCTGCGCGCTGCGCCGACAGGCGACCGTTCTGCTGTTCATTCAGTTTGTTGCGGTACTGAAACAGACAAGACAATAAATTTGAATTTCAATGTGTAGTTTGTGTGTTTTAATGTAACATGTAACATTAACAAGTCGGGCCTGGATTTTTTAAAACGAGCTTTTTCAATCAAGAGCAAATGTTCGAAAATATTTTGACAGAAAAAATTGACAGGATTAACTTTAAAATATTTTTTAAACGAATCAAAACGTAGGATATGATATAAATATATTATATTAGTAAACATTGTACCGTAATATTATTATGTATTTGTATTAACGTAAGACAAACGAAATCACGATATACTAGTAGAGAGTAATTGAGACAACACGCTCTGTTTACAACACAAACATCAACTCCAACTATACACGAGTATAAGAGAAACTTGCTGCTTAGACAGTGCTATAGACAAATACGTTGCTTAGCTAAATATAACGGTGTACGTGCATTATTGTGTATGTTATCGTTTGAACATCCTTGAATAAGACAAATTTTTAAAATACTTGTTTTCTTACTGTGGAGAAAAAGAGCAGCAGTTAATTGAGAGTTAATTCCTAAAGAAACTCATTCATTAATACCAAAAATGAGTTATAAATTACAATTAACGTAAATATATCGAATATCAAATAAAACTAAAACGAAATAATATTCCTCTGACCACTTATTCCGCTGATATGAGCTTCTAAACCCGCTTCAAATGATGCGGTCAACTCAATAAATTTGCGATATAATAGAGTGTGAAATTCGTAGCGAATGAATCGGTTGCCTCTACATAAATACGGTCGCAGTGCATTCTATAATCAACACGTTCGGCACAACAGAGCGCGGCGCTATCGAACTGCCATTATTACGTACCCGATATAACTGACCACGAAACGTTCTAGTGCTGAATCAATTCCAACTGAATGACTTTTTCCATGTCAATGAATTTTCTGCTCGATATTAAGAATATTTTTTTTTTGTATCGCGTGTGTGTGAAGGACGAAAATTTGAAACGGTAGTCGCTGAATATTCTCTAGTTAAAACACGCTATTTATCTATCTCAATCTAAATTTATCTAAAATTATTACAGAATGTTCAATTACAAGATTAATTAGGTTCCTCAATTAAAGCAAAGCCACGAATTTCATATCTTTGCTCGTTTAATTTACAAATATATTATATATAACTGTCTCGGTGGCTCAGTGGTATTACATATACGGTACTGCTGCAACGCTAAGGTCCCGGGTTCGTTTCCCGGGCCGGGAAAAATGTTATAGTGTTTTTTCAACTTGATATCAGCCCGGAGTTTGAAATTTGTGCCCGATATAGCGATAGCCTCGCCTCCTATCACATTATGGGACGGAAAAACATATGGCGAAATATGGGTGGCAATAGTTGCACCTCTGCCTACCCCTTCGGGGAATATAGGCCTGAGATATATTATATATAACTTAAATTACATTGATCTTTTATATCACAAAAAAAAAGATAAAAGTCAATTGTAAACATCCAGTAAATTTGTATCGTATTAAGGAAAGGTGTAATTTACACAGCTAAGCCCTAAAGTAAGGTTATTACCGCTGGTTGAGAACACCTTACAGAAGCTCTTATGGGATTACATGTTACCTCATAATTTCCCTCATGACATTTCTATGTTTTGTTAAGACACCATTAAATTATGTTACAATTAATGTAGGTCGTAGAAGATTTTTTTTACAATTTAACATTCATAAGTATGATTACATGTGAATGTTAAGAATTTTTATTATAAAAACAAGTTAATTTATATGTAGATTAAAATAATTTGGTTTGAAATCTTTGGTTAAAACTAAGGATGATTTGTTTTATGAAAGGAAAACTTCTGTTTACTTGTTATGACCTAAGAGCGATTTAATTAGCTTTCTTGCTTTGCCGTATATGTTCTACGTAAATGTTTCAGTTTTTAATACTTATACAAATTAAATCATGTTAAAGATGAAATGACAAAATACAATAGTAAGCTCTTATGTTTTGATTCAGAAGACAGCATTGATTGAAACTTGATATACATTAGTAGAGTATACACATATTTATTTCTATTTGCAAAAAAAGTTTATATACTACATTAGTTTGATAAGATACAAATCGTAACATACGTTCTTACGAAATCTGCAACCGGACTTACGCTTCTTATACCTGCAGCACCAAGAGTTCATGATGTCCTAGTAACATTTCACTAGATATTTTTGTATCATAGCACTGTAGATTGTAGCTTCAATACGTAATATAATTTGTTTATGAAACACCCACGTTTAATAACTGTCTATGGTCAACTGGGAACTTGTGGACCAGTCGGGAGCCGCGACACTAACTGAATTGTCAAATCGTAGTCTGATTCAGAACGCTGGCAGTGGATGTGAATTTAGTTCAGTGACGTGACTCGCGGTGCGATTAATGTCAGGTGTTGATTGTAATAATTATTTGATTTTGAAAATATAATACAAATAAGAAGATACGTATTAGCGTGCGAGTAATGGAGACTCGAAAACGTCCCAATTGGGGCGTCTATTATAAATCCGCATTCAGTGCGACGAACATATCGGTGTCAAAAATTTACTAAAATTAGCTGTCCTCTTTATTCAGATTATTTTATTTAAATTCTTGACATCTGTGATTTAGTAAAAACATGACATATCAATATTATAAAAAATCATTGTTAAAAAGACAAAATATGTACGTCAAGTAGGATTGTTTTCCTCGACATTCCAATGCTGAAGAGCTAGAACATTTATGGATTCTGTTTGTTTGTTTGATTGACATAAATAATTATGTAATAACTGCCTCGGTCGCTCATTGGTATTACGTATACGGTACTGCTACAACGCTTGGGTCCTGGGTCGGGAAAAATGATATTGGGTTTTTTTCAACTAGATATCAGCCCTGACTTTGAAATTTGTGCCCGATATGGTGATAGGGTCGCCTTCTATCACATGGGACGCAAAAAAATAACATTTGGTGAAATGTGACTACACTAGTTGCACCTCTGCCTACCCCTTCGGGGAATACAGGCCTGAGATATGAATAATGATGTCATCAGTGTTCTAATGTAACAGGTCCCCTTGAGAATGGCATGGTATCAAGTGCGACCTTACACCCGCAACCTAGTTGGCGGGCGTCGCCCGGCAGAATTCGACGGACGGAATGCCGACAGATCTGAGCTATGCATTCGATCAATTGTATCATCACTCTTACTCACTCGTTGGATATTTTTTGGATGGATCAACAGTAATGGAATATCTATGTAGTGATAGTCTTTTTGACGTTTTTGTTAAAAATATTTTGGTTGGTTCCTTTTTTGGAATATATTAGCGATTTTTGTAGATAATTCTATTTCGCCTCCATTAGACTTTAAGGCAGGTTTGTTAATGAGAAGAAAACTGCAGGGAATAGGAAAAAGGGAAGGAAGATGAGATGGCAAATGACAATAAATTTTATTAATTGAAAATTTAAAGTTTTTTTTAATTGTTATGAGTAACAACAATTTTAAAATAGACGATGCAATATAAACATATTTTTGGACCAGGAATTCAAAAGTTCCTATCATAAATAATACTAAGGGTAATAAAAATTCAATGAAATAGTAATTGCTACTCCAATGCGGCAATAATAAAATAAAGAGACGTAGAGAACTTATTTTTCAATTTTAAATTGGCTTTAGAAATCAAACGGAGCACTCTTAATACAATAGTGGGGTACTCAGCGCCGTAATTTTTCTACGACCGCGATGAGCTGACGGCTAAAAGGTCAACGTTAATTTATCCTGTTCCACTTTTATTGTGGATCAAATTAAAATGGAGCGATGATAACTCAGGGACTTACTGCTTAGTGACATCGGATTTGAGCAGAATTTTTAACTATTATTTTTTATAATACTGTTTGCTTCCACCTCTGTCAGTTGTTCTCTTAATGTATGAGGCTCGTGATTGCATTTTTATTATTTAAGTAATCCGCATGTTACCGTTATTTCATTGCAATATAAATTTTATGATATGAAGATTCAAAGAATTTTATTTCCTAAAAAATGTTCTTTGGATAGTACTCAATGAAATCTGATTCGTTGATGGAATCAGAGTAAATCTTGATTCGTAACGTTCCGACATTGACAAGGGGTCGCAATTTGAAAAGGGATTCCATATAAGTTTATTTGCCATAGCAAAGAGCCAAGAGAATACTCGACTTAACTCGATTGTTTATTCCTGAATAAAACGTCCGCTTCAAGGATTTCAATACATCGTTGAAAAGGTTTATGATTGTTCGTCTACTTAATAAATCTATTCAACCGATCGAGTCGATCGGACCCTAGTCAGGAAAATAATCAGATTATTTATTCTTTATTTTTAATGGATGTGATGTAACTCTCTATACAAAAAGTAAGATAGTGTAACAACATTTTTTGTAAAACCATTATAATAAATGACAGGAGAGAAGAGCTTAATTTTAATTAAATATCATCTTTGAAATATTAACTAAGGGTATGAATTATATCACACATCCATACTTAAGTGATATGAGATTTTAAAAAAAGTTGCTTTAAAGAGATACACCATAAAGATAGGGGTACACAATGCTAACGGCTTGACTCACCATTAGCTCGCGGCGCAGCTTGTCGAGCTCGTGGGCGGAGGGCGGCGCCGGCTGCACCCGACCGCGCCGCAGCTCCTCCAGCTGCCGCGTCAGCTCCTCAACCTTGGCCACCGCCACCGACAGCTCCTTCTCCTTCTCATTGAACAGCGCCCGTATTGACTCGAGGTCACTGTCTGAAGACAAAAACTACAATTACCTAACGAAGTTCAAAGTCCAAAGTCAAATTTTGACATTTAGTTTCGTAATCTTACTACAAATAACTTTAATAAATTCACTCTGCAATCTTGCAAAGCACTAGATCCTTTATAAATAAAATATCGCGTTCATTTACTTGGAGAGGAATAATAAAATAGCGCTGTATCGCTTCGCTAAAAAAGCAAAGTTGTCATTTGTAGAATAGTCGCAATACATTAAGCAAAGAAAGCGCTTTTTCACAGTTTGAACGACCAGCTGAGACCAATTTAAAAGCTCCGAGGGAAATACTTCCGACCTTTCAATTACTGGAGACAATAAAGAGGGCTTTATCTGTATGAAGAGACGAGCTTCCGTTCGTGCCTGAAAGCTCAATGGAACAACACCATTGCATTACTCTTAAGGCTATGGACGTACGTGCTCATTAAACGTATGGGTTTACATGTATATTTCTAACAAGCAATAATTAAAAAAAAATGACTGTACCTTTTTGACTAACCGGTAAAGAATAATAATCCAATGACACCTCATTATTTCAAAACGATGAAGCCATTTCGGTTAGGAGATCACAATTGAACAAATAAAGTTAGATAAAAACATACATAGACGTTAGAAATGCTTTACTATCTCTGATGACTACCACCGAAAGTCTATAGCCATGAAACACACGTGAACGCAATGTTGCCGGTTACCAACGAAGAATGAGTTACCAATAATCATAGTCATTGATTGAAATGCTCCTTTATACGCAGATAATATGTTACCACCTAATTTTGCATCTTCATCAGTTTATATTCGGACTAGGCACATTGTAAATTGTCCACGATCTATCAAATTGTTACAAAATAATTGATACCAAATGTTCAAAAATATTATAAAAATAGTTGAAATTTTGAGAAAACGTGAGAGATTTAAGTTGCAATACAATTACTTTGCAGGATTAATAAAACAAAGTTCGTATAAATTAATGAATCAAAGCTTTGAAACCTACAAATGAAAGAAAAAAAGGTCATAAAATTCTATGAAATGCGATAGGCATTTTCGACGCGAATGTACCGTGATCTCCGTGACCCGTGCAAACTGATTTAACTTTCCGTCTTAAAGAAAAAATTTCTTTACATTCTCTACTAGGTATACACATCTCGAATGAAGAATCTTTTTTTTATGATCCGTGTAAGGCTGTTTTCACAAGGTCATATACAATTTATAAATGTTTTTTGCATTAATGACTTGAAAACTATTAAACGTAAAAAACAAGAGATTAAAAGATGCGGAGTATACATTGAGTTATAGAATATTAACTTTTTGAATTCCGTTGATAATTTCCTATTTTTAACGCTCATCGAAAAGGTATTCTATTACGTTACAAAATATTATTATAATATCAAGTTTGTTATTTAAGTAAGTTTGTATGGAAAGTGTTTTGTTGTTGAACTATGGGGTGAAAATAAAACAAAATTTTAAATACACATACGACATTGAACATTATTTTCTTACCTTTCATAGAATTAAAAATTAATTTCCGTACACGGAATAAAATATTTTATTTACTAGCACGAAAGAGTTTATAGTAAAAAATGATTACGGATTACGAAATAATTTCACGAAGTTTGAGAACTTATATTATTTCTAGCATACAAACGTATATATGTAACGTATACAAAGTATTTATCGAAACTGACTTATATGAGAAAGACGGCACCGTTTTCCAAATTGACCTTACAGTACACGATATTGAAATAGGCGAAGGTCGCTGATGCATGCGCAGTGGCGGAAATTTTATCTTGCAAGTAATAAAATGTAACGTTTATATTCTATGTTTTTCTTTAAAAGTTTGCTCAAAGTATTTTGTATGTTTTCTTATCCTAATTTGAAGACTCCAAATATTTCTTATTATCGTATATTTAGTTTGAGATTAGTAAAAGTAATATTTCGAGTTATATTTTCAGGTTCTTATATACTTAGTTATTTTTGAAGATATTGATTCCCACCAAGGGTAAGATAAAGTTTCCTACTAAATACAAGCACTGCATTTCCTAAAATGGCCGCAACGACTACCCTCTAATGCAGAGAGCAATATGCAGAATATTTTACTGAACTCAGTAGTCGGCAGAGTTAGCGAAACTGACTCTGGGTTACAACTCTTGCTCACACAAGCAACAAGAGGGCACAGAAAACTTTTATTAGTTAAAGATTTGTTACTTTATAGATATATTGCTTCGGCTGAATGTCAAACCAAGTGATTTTATCATAACATACATCTGTAAAAAAAAGTATGTTATAAAATAAAGAAGTTTAAAATACGGAAAATGCGAAACATAAGAACAAAAAGTAACTTAAAGTATACAAGTTTGTAAAGTATAAGTCTGCTGATATCTTGTCCCTAAGGAGTGATTTAAAGATGCCACAAATAAGATAATCTTTCTCCAGAATTGAACAAAAGCTGTTAGACGAAAACAAATGAAACTCTTTGATTCTTACAACGAAACACGCGAAAAGGATAAATACGTTGACACAGACAGATTGCATCCAGACTAAAGTTCTAGATTTTACTTACAATATGCTTGTTATTTACAGAGTTCAGTTAAGAAGTTAATATGAAAACAGTTTGATTGAAAGATAAAGAAAGGTTAGATAGAAGACAAAATATAAAAGCAAATGAAATTGTCACAAAATGAAAACATGATAGTAAACGCTAAAGTAAAGTACAAGTTATTGATTTTCTGCTGTTGTTGGTGAGTCATCGTGTCGTTTGAAGGCTGGCACGGCAAACGTCGATACAATCGGCTGTATGATTGTCCTCTGACACGAAGGCTTCGAATTTATCAAGGCATACTGCTATTAATTTTTTTACGAATACATACTCGGATAAGAAATTTAGGACAATAAGCTTCTATTACCATTCGTATTTTTAAATGTAATGGAATCGGATTGTTATTTTTCTTACATAATTACAGATAACATAACATGTATAAGGTATATTACTAAAACACATTGCATGTTTTGTTTTGTTTTATATTATAATTTGAAATCTTTCATGGAACAATAATCGTAGATATAAATTAAAATAATAATTCTTAAGTAATCACGTTTGAAAGTAGCTTTATTTTAGTGTGATCCTAATGAACCGAGCTAAGATATTCGTTTCAAGCCAGCGCGTTCCTTAAGTAATTGAATACTCGAACGTCTGATGAAATCGAATGCTCGAAATCTTCCATGAGCCGAAAATTTCATCCAGATGTCTATCGAAATCACTTTTAGTAAGAAAATCTTCATTATGTGTGAGTTGGAGACATCTTCATCGTTCGAATCCTGTCTGTCTGTCCGTACTCGATAGATTCAAAAACCATAGATCAAATCGCCGTGAAAATAACAATACATAAACTAATAAATGAACATAAGAAAAAAAGTATTTCAAATACTTCATGTTATGTTCGGACGATACAGAGCTGTGCACGAAATATTTACCTTCAAACAATATTGTTTCAGTAATATTCAAATAAGGATTCAATACAATGCTATTTGAAGAAAGAAGGTACAGAGGCGGGTAAAAGTGTTTTGATACAAATATTAGAGTGACCTACATTTAAGTAGTCAATGTTGTTTATAACGTCGTAAATAAAATGATTACAAAAATTACAGAGTGGACACACAAGTGGAATGTAACCTAACCTCCCACTATTCGTTTTACAAGTAGGTCATATTATTAGATCAAGATCGTTCTATTTCGAGTGCAGATGACTTCTGACATTGGACCTATAGTATCGTTTTTATTTGCGGTTAGGAATCATAGATAGCATATGAAAGATACGTAATAATTAATATGATAACGGAATGTTTAGATTTGTTTTTGTATTCAATAGAAATATAAACTGAAGAGTTTATTTTCCAATTTTGATTAATGATAATTAATTAATATTCTTTATTTACAATGTTAGATTGTAGAATATCAGTTAGTTAAAAAATTTATAAAGGAAATGAAGACGTATTTGTCTCTGCTGTTTTCATTACGTTGACACAATTTTGAGTTTAATTCACTGTTTGTAGATTTCAAATATTAAATAATAAGACCGTTATAAAATTTAGCTTCTTTGCACAAACTTTAGGAATAGTCCTGTAGTCTCCAACAACATTGATCTTGTAAATTTTAAGCAAGATAGTCAGGATGTAATGGTTAGATAGCCTGAGGATATAGTTATGACCTACGCATCGTAAAAGCCGAAACATGTTTTATGTAGTCGTCCATGTAGCAATAGTAGGGTTCATGACCCTCTCGGACGGCTATTAAGGAGACCCATAGTCCGCTTGTGATCTTTATAAATTAGAGGTCGTGTCTATTTTGCAAAATATTTTGTTGTGTAATTTTTTTATCAAATTCATACAGACAATTTATAACTTTTGTCGGTTTTTTTACAGATAAATTAAAAATTGTAACTATGAGTATTTATGGGCAAATTTCAATATGACTACATAACCAAAATACGTGATAAGACACGAAACTAAAACTCTTGAATTATTTTATTTATTTAAACATTTTTTTGCACAACAATAAACTAATGACCAAGCATTAAAGAAAAAAAACATATTGAATAACATTATTATAAATCAGAAAATAGCAAAATACATTTTAAGTTTTTACTTTCGATCCGTGGTTTAATATTTTTTCGAAGAAAAATAATTGTACAGGGTTTTTCAGAAATTAAAATTGTTTGTTTCCCGATTGAATCCAGTATTAAAGGCTTATTGTTTACAACCCTTTTATCAGATTTAAGGTCTAATAAACTCAATAAAAATAGAATACTGATATCAATATTTGATTTTTTCAGATAAGAATTTGAACAATTTTGTTACCTAGTTGCATTTTCTATTATAAATTAAAGAAAAAAATATCCTTCTATACTAATTGTAAACAAATCTACCACACTAATCATATAAGTTTGTAATGTGAACGTCGATTAAGTTATTTTGATATTTCACTGCGAACCGAGCGGTATCCAAATGGTAGTCTTGTCATTTCAATGCGCAAGTTGATACGGTTGTTACTTGCCAACTATCCGACTGAAACCATTCGATAAATTCACGCGATACCACTGTCATCCATTAACTGCTTTTATATAAAACATAAGCTTTTATTTAATTGAAATGATTAACGGAAATTTTTCCTACATTTTCATCAACCTTTTTATACAAACATGTTCTTTATATCTATACTAATTATAAGAAAGAAGAAGAGTTTGAACACCCTACTAATTAAATAATTTTGTATTTAGCAAACCAATGGTTATGGATTGTTATGGCTTATTTGATATCACGATATAAAATTTGGGAGCTGAGCAGAACAAAAAAAGAACATCAAGCAATAATAACGTGGTCAAATAAAGGTATTCAAGAATTGAAAAGCTTTTTACGCATCGAGAAATATATTGTGGATAACTTAGTGCTCTCTATTGGTTACGAAATTATAGAATTCAATTTATTACTTTTAATAAAGATACGCTAAAAAGTTGTTAATCTTACGTAATAAATACAGTTTTGTAAACATATTTTCATTAAAAAAAAATAAGATAATAAGGACACAGTGCTACGCCTGTTTTTAAAAGAGGAATGGCATTTTTAGGAATTAAATTTCCGTTGTTGCTCGCGTAACCTACCTTTTTTAATTAAGAATAACAAATTATTTTTGTCATTTGTGTTAATGAGTGCCTACTGTTAAAAGCATTTTATCTCAAAAAGAAAACCAGCAGGCAGGGTCCATCATGATGAAATATTCAGCTGAGAATTTAATGTGGTATAACACTAAGTCGTTATAACAAGAAAAAGTAACAGTCCGAAAAGTAAAACGTAAGATTTCTTGAAGACTTCAAATGTTATTGTGTTTATTTTTTTTTCCTTACATTTTTATGAAAATATTTTTTCTCCGGCCAGAATTTGTTTTTCTTGTTTATACTATCATTTTTCACCATTTATACAAAAAAAAACAAACTAAATACATATTTTGCCAAAAGTTCGAATCTCCTGCTCCAATTAAAATATGCTAGGATTTGAATAAATATTACAAATCGATTATAAAACTACAGTTTTTTTTATAATTATATTTCAATGTTATCTTCTACTTTAATATTCTATGAGTATTAATAAATCATTCGTATAAAATATAACGTGAGACCTTCTTTTCTACCGAGAATATGACAGAAAGAAATACGGTTGTATTTTTATTTTCTTATCCCTGAATTTATTATCAACAACGCACGGAAATCATTTTTCAAACTATAAAAAACAGACAACTGTGGCCAGAACTTGTCTGTTTCTTGTACTTGTTAACTCCAATCTACGACCACTAATAAAATTAATAATTTTTTAATAAAACAGAAGTAATTAAAAAATTGTCTTATTAAAATATAGAAAAATATAAAATGAACAACGAAAATCAATATCTATAAGTTTGACAACTAAAACTACGAAGTTAAAATTAAATTAACAAAGTTGTAATAACGTCAATGCAATAAATTTATCTTTCCAGTACACGTATGAAACAGTTATTGCCTACATATTTACTATTATTTTGTTTTATTATTACCAATTAGATGGTACAAATTTGCAAAATTCTTACGTATAATTATAAGTAGTGTTTTGCAATCGAATCTGTTTGGGTTGTAGCCAGAACTGAAGTCACTTACTATAGATTTCGATGCGATGTTTGTTTAAGACATAGCTTTTTAACTTACAGTAATTTATATTCACCGCTCGTCTGTACCCTCGTCAGACATCACGTAAAGAATGTTGAAATATGGAGGAATAAAGTTATATATCAACATACAACTCTTTGTAAAATATAATGTGAAATATAATAAATTGTATTATTACTAATTTCTAAATCATAGAGATCACAACGTATATTCTTTTCCGCGTCTACATCGAAGACATATCTCACGCCTGTATTCCCCGAAGGGGTAGGCAGAGGTGCAACTAGTGCACCCACATTTCGCCATATATGTTT
>JAABKM020000006.1:2363838-2395609 GCA_016277805.2 Papilio aristodemus | reverse complement strand
ATCATCGTGGCGATCTATGGGGGAGGCCTACGTCCAGCAGTGGACGTCAATAGGCTGAGAAGAAGAAGAAGAAGAAGTTTGCTTTACTTATGTTAATGTACTAAACAACAACAAACTACGAAGCTTGCATAACTTAATTCAACTTTAGTTAAACGGTTAAGTGAAATAATAGTAAATTATTTCATCAACTATTAATTTTTAATTAGGTTGGAAAAAAGTAGACCACGAATTTATTGTTAGATTTCAAAGAGTCGATATGAGGTGTTAGACTTTTCTTTAACATCTAAATAAATATGATTATCTAATTTATATTGACACTAATGTCTTATTCTCATATGCAAGTGAAATGACAACTGCAGGAAAGGTTTACGCAGAACAATGGCGCACGGCTCTGATTTGTTTATTCAATTTATCAACTGAGATTCATGAAACGAGATATGGATTCAATCTTCAGTATTTATGGTCAAAATGTAACACGTAAAGGTAATGAAATAAATATTTAAGTGAAAAAGTCTACCATTGAAGTAACAAAAAATCTGTAAGACTATTTAAAGTTATATCAGTATTATTCTCTCGCAAAAAGTTTACTGAAGTAACTCTTACACTTTCGTCAGTACGAGACTTGTGGATAAAAGTGAAGGAAATCACGAATCGATACTGCCAAAGGTTCCCGATCAATAAGGGTTACTGCCGGCAGTGGACTATCGGTTCGACGAAAGGAAGGAGTGATCATGTCTCGCAGTAGGTGAGCTATGACAATTATGTGGTTAAATACCTGGTGCTGGCGCGCCTCCTGCTGCTTGAGGTACCTCAGTCGCTGTTCCTTGGCGCAGAGCAGCTGGTGCTGCGTGTCGATCTGCTGCTGCTGTCGTAGCGCCATCGCGCGCAGTTCGCCCAGCGTCAGCTCCACCCCTTCCCCCAGCTGTTGACAGCAATACATATATTTTATTTTAAAATTATTTATACAAATTTAGTGAAGGGTTTTTTTTGGACGTTCATTACGACCGTAGATAACTATTTATTCAAGGGTTTGCCGAGTTTCAGAGTTAGGCTGGCTGGAGCAAATATCCCACCCCGACACACATAATGCACGCTAACCTTAGAGTTACTAAGAATAGCCACTTACTTCTCAGTAACAATTAAGTGTTGTGAAAATAAAACCTCAACGGTGTGAATCGGGACAATGAACTTTAAATAAAAATTCATCAATTAGGGTTCTATTTGTCAATTTTTTTATGTATAATTGACATAATATGGAAAAAAAAAACATTTTACAATTTTATGATCTAACAGTTTCACTGTGCTTGAAGTAATCTCGTTGATGTCCAGTTTGAGTTCGGATTAAATTTCGATAGCACAGTACTCGCTTGTGCTTGTCAGATTTTAATTTTATGTCTACTGTTTTATTACGCTTCGCATAAAATATGTGAAATCGTTTACATTTAAATATTTCAATCAATAAATTTTGCATTTCGTTTGGATAAATATTAATCGTGGAATTTTATTAAAAAATTATTTTCATAGGGTGAAGATTTATTAAGCTTTAAAAAATTATTAAATTAAAAATTAGTTCGGGATAATGCTTTTAAAAACTTAGATTAAGTAAATTTATGATTGTAACTTGTTGCATATTTTATTTTAAAATTTTGGCAACAATACTTGTATGTTAAAAGTGAAGTTAAAGGGAACCACTTCATAATACCAAATGATATGTAAAAAGCTTTTCCCGGGGACTTTATCGGAACATTATTATCGTAGAAAACAGATTGTCGAGTCACCTCAATATTGTCAAAAGAAAAACTTTGTCAATTTTTCTTCCAACATAGGCTTACTCAATTGAAACTTTTCCCTCATAGGGATAAGCAAAGATATATGAAATTGGGGATTCGGAAATAGTTGAACTCGACAAGTATGTGTTAAATTGCTAATTTATAAAGGATCTATCGAGATCAGATAATAATCAAAATATCGATGTAAAAACGTTCGTGCTTTTCATTTACCGATTATCTTTAAAAAGTTATATTACAATAAGATTAATTTATTTAGAATAAATTATTTACATAGAATATAATACGTATTGTACATCAGATAGGACGTCATGACAAAGTAGCCTCTGTCCCAAACCTGGCTACCGCTAACTTCTGAATGTAGCCATGACGTATCCCAATCCCAACGTCGTCGTTGGCAGAATGTCAGAACAATCGGACATCTAAAATAAAAACTGATATCTTTTAATTCAAGCAGGTTTTCATTATAGATTCTCCTGATAGTGTGTGATCAAAATAAGTATTCGTTCCAGACAATTAGTGTTCAGTATGAATTCAATGTGGAATTTTACGGCACCCACGGGACGATTATGTTACGTATCGAGCTTGTTAGTGCTCACGTGGGCAACGGCTTAAAAAAGTTAGGCTTTTAATGTGGACATATCATAGACTCAAAATTTTTATTTTAATGCTGGTAGTTAATTAATTAAGATAGATTTTTTTTTCGTAATTGTATACTAAGAATGCTTATACGATGTTCTTTTACAAGTACGTGATATGTTTTTATCCTTTCGCCATAAAAGTCCACTAAGACGTACGAAACTTACTTTGATATATATTATGATAAAAGTCTGTAATTTATATATTATGATAATAGTCTGATTTTAATATATTTTATTTCGTATTAGTGTTAATATGAAAGTAGAGACACACTAACTACTATTATAGAAGCATTTAAAATTCGCAAGAAATATATAAACACGAATAAATGCATAATTTAGACTATAAATTCATTTGATACATATGTTTGCATAGTCAGCTTTGGTTTGCAATAGAGCTAAGCATATAATTACTGTTACGGCTTTAAATATAACTCCGTATAAACAAGAAGTCCGCAATTCAGTTGAGGATTAGTGTTAGAAGCCGAAAATATGAGTGTCTCACTGAGATAACTGGGAGGCCACAAGTTGAGGCGCTGGATTACGTCCATCGTCTGGCTTTGATATTGCACTGCGGACTGTGATTGTTTGAAACTCCCTCCATAATTCAGTTGGGTCACTCTATTATGTAAGCTAGCTTATTCGGCTTGTTTTATTCCATTGATGCTTGAAAGTAAGTTTATTTTATTAAATTTTTACAATAAATTACGTTATCAAATAAATGAAACGAAAATCAATTTAATTTTATAACAACAATCGATTACAGAAGTTTTACAAAAATATTCTTTTTATTCCATTGGATATGTATCATTATTCAAAAGGAATCGCAATAAATAACAGGTAAAAAAGGAACATTGAATTCGATATCACACCTCGAAGGCATGTCACGACGTCAACAAATGGAATGTCTTATTTCACGTGGCCGAATAAAATTCCCACTTTCGGACCTTTTCGGAGCGCGACGTATCGGCCGAATTAAAGCCGTCTGCGGTCAGGATTTATAGGCACCGCCACTTGTTGATAGCGCCGTCGTTCCTGATGTATTGCTAAAAAATATCGTACGAGCCTTGTACATGAGCCTAGATATTTTAGCTACAGGCCACCATAGAGGAACGCTTTAATGATAACTAGTATATTTAACTTTATTATTGCTCATAAACAGTTAAAAAAACGGAGGAAGGACATAAATGAATTATTTTTGATATAACCGATTAAAATTTATTCTTTTTGATTCTATTTTTTTTAAATAAAACACAATTTAATAATATATTATGACATCGATAGCTCCCTGTAACGAGTGTTTGCTTACTGTACACTAGTCAGCAATTTATCTTTATCATTGTCATTAACCCAAGTTATTAACTTTCTTCAAACTTCCTATTTCACGGGGACGTTAAATGTTTTGATTAAAGTAATTTAATAGTGTTTAAGATCAGCTAATGTCCCTTAATGAAATTTCCTAATGGCCTGTGAAAGTGAAACCGCGACTAAATCGTAAAACAAAGGGCGATCACACACGGAATTAGATTTATATACGTCACGTGGTGTGGTTATTCCGTGGTCAGCTTAATGGCGGGTTTAGAGATTCAAAGACAAAACACGAGAGATGTTTTACTGTATAACATTCAGTAGTACTATTCATAGTAACTAAATATGGTAAAGCTGTAATTAAAAGTATAGTTTTGTGTGTGAGATGGAAAATTAAATTCATAAATGGTTTGGACTGAAGATTGAAGAGCAAGGAAAAAGAAAATTGATACAAAAGTGTAACAACACAGTCGTGTCATCTCCATTGAATATCTATTTGGATAGGTGATTGATTCGTAATTTATTTTAACATATTTTGTACAATAATTGTGTATTGTATTTATTATATATTATGCGTAGTATACATTTAGGCTCAAGCAGATGGAAACAAGCACCAGGATATCATTCAACATTTAATATTAGAAATAAATAAATAGTTATAAAAATAGAAAAAAAATCTATAGAAACATTACAAAATTTAGAAACTACACTCAAAGAAGCTATATATTTCAATAAGAAATCACTGAACAAAAGGGAACTTATTAAAATTGAATGTAACTTTTCACTTCGTCAAGTTTAAATTATGCTTGACATTTCAGGCGAGGCTTAGTCGCCGGAAAGTTATTTAAGTCGATGGTCAATTCAAAAGCGGCGGTTACCTTCATTGCTTTATAATGTAGGTTTTTTCAACGGAAATATTTCTCTGAGTTCGAACGGTACGCCTTGTTCGCTATTCATGTATTCGTTGCATAATATAAGAAATGAAGTCGAGCATAGAAGCTTAGAATAATTTATGCTACGGTTTCTGCATTAAACTTAATAAACGTGAGTACAAAGCGACAGTTAGCTCCTAGGTGCAAATATCAAAATAATTATTTTCATAATGATTTCTTATTTTTTATGCGAAAAGAACACATTAAATATGAACTAATTAAAATGAACTCAAGGTAATTTTAGGGAATTTATGTAAATGCTTTTGAAAGCTTCAGATCTTAAAAATGCCGGTAGATTAATAATTAGAAAATTAATATGGCCTTGACCTACCGAAGTTGACAGTCTTGGTAAGAAATAAGGAATAGATTAGAATGCAGGAAACGCTTGAAATTGAATTGGGTAAAGAGAAGCGGCAGAGAGAAGAGTGCAGTTTAATTAATTAGTGTAGTTAGGCTATCATCTTTTAGGTAAATTAATTATTGTGTAATACAATTTATCTTAAATTTTGAAGTAGGTCAAACACTTAAAAAAATTAACAGTTTATGCTAAACTTTTTTAAACTAAACAAGCTTTCGCAAATTAATTACTATGTAGGAGTAAATATATTCCTATGGTAATGCAATAAGAAATGATCTCAGACTACGACTCCTTTTAAAACAAATATTTATTTTGTAACATTAAGTTTCGTCTCTTAATATTTATTTTACACTAATAGATTCGATAATTATAGTTCGAACTTATCCAGCGTTTTGTTAAGACTACAAGAGCAACAAATTCTTCAATTATCAATTTTCACATCTTGCAGGTGGTAAATATGACCATGAAAGTTTTATGTTACGTTTCAGAAAAGTAAAATAGCATCAGGATATCTTTATCAAGTGAAATGCTTAAGTATGATTAATTCTCACATTATTATATTAAAAGTATTTTATATGAACATGAAGTTTCTCCCGTCTAGCCAATCGACCTTTACATTCTGCTAATAAATGCCGTTGTCTTGTTCTACCACAGTTAAAATAAATGTTGAAATGTGAACTTGTAATATAAAGCTACAGTACGCCAATTAAATTCAGTACTCGAGCAACCTTATTAAGTTTATCAATTATGCAGTAGATGAATGAACATTTAATAAACGATAAATATGTTATAAGAGTTAATCAAGGCGTTAATTCAAGGTAGAATTTAATAAAACCAACACGAGCCCCTTGAGTGCAGCTATAAAAATCCCATTTCGAAAGTAATTAAACCTATTCAGAATACGAGAGCTTAACAAAGGAGGTAGAGAGAGCCGTCTACAAGGCGATGAATAAAACATGTTAACGTGTGAGCTTACCCTTACGACAGAAACGCGACCGTGTCATGTGAGGTCGCTGCCGCAATGGTGCCTAGTGACAATTGTGAATATTTAAAAAAGAAAACATGCTCCTTTAAATTTAAATTCTTCAGTGGCAATGGGCAGATTGATTTGTAGAAAAGATGGGTTCAAACAAGTTTTTTATGTTGGTGGCGTGCAGGGTGACAGCAGTGGTAGACCTGTCACCATAATTGTTAACGATCTTTTCATGGTAACAGCATACTCCTAATTCATAATAAAAGACAGTAAAGTACAGATCTTTAAAGAGATAAGGTCTTTCTACGATCGTCAATGGCTTCCTCCGATAAATTTAAAGCAATACTGAATTAGACATAGAGATATTTTGGTTTATTCAATTCAATTTCATAACTCAATCTTGTTTTTCAGCCTTTGTGAGTATACTAGTCTGAACGCCTGTTGGTATAACGTAAATATCGTTAGTTTATTAATAGTTTTCGTCTTCGGCCGTATTTGCCCACATTAATATATACAAACATAAACAAACAAAATGAAATACTGCTTGAGACGAAAAAGCTTAGGAAAATTATTTGGTTTCTTACTATATGATTCTATTGCATTCAATGAGAATATTTAGATGTATGTAACATGTACTACTTCAAGTATCTATATATTTCAGATTTGTTTCGTAACTTATCCAAGTTACGAAACAAATCTGAAAATAGCACCAGTAAATGAAAGTTTTGTATCTTTATGAACGTAGTAAAGTAAGAAAAGATTAACAAGAGAAGAAGATATAATGATGACAAATGGCATGACAAAGAGAATTCTAGAGATATCGTAGATATGATTAAGAAAAGAGTAATGACTGAAGTGATGGTGGTAATGATATAACTATTTTGAAGAAAAAACCTACTGTGCCTAATAAAGCATGAACAGGGTGGAAAAAAGACACGTATCTATTATACCATGTTATTTTGTAATACACACAGTACGCTTAAATTCCCTTTATACGCCATTATAAAGCAATTATCTTACCTCCAAATTGCTTCATAGAAGTGACAATTCATCAAGATGTTAATAACTTAATAACGGATATTAAGCCGTATTGATTGTCAGCGAAACTGTGTAGTGAGAGATAATTGAAATCAAATTTCGATTATGCCACAAGATCTTCATTAAGATTTACCATAGTTTATAAAATTTAAGAAACTATACAACAACAATCACAGTAAATCATTTCTTTTGAACCCTCATCATAAACCAGTAACTTTGAAGACTGAACTTTGTTACAAATTAATCTTAATATTCTAATTATTCCCGATGTCAACCTACAACTTTATGACGTCACAATAATAACGTGACTGAATAAAATTATGATAAGTATGATACCATCAAGTCTACATTCGGCTTTAAAACTTTAACTATAATATTACAATTTGACTTTAATAGTTTATATTACCAACAAATGATTTACAGATAGTTTATAATAAGCCTAGTCAGATTACAAACTGATAATATTCACAGTTATCCAGTTACATACACATCAGATACTCTACATTTTTTTTGTTTTGTGCATCTATTGACTATCGTAGGTGTCACGTAAGCTACCATCAATATTGATTGGCTCTTAGTTTTAAGTTTTTCATGGCATTATTTAAAACAATTGTTTTAAAGATAAATAAACGTCGAAAGCATTTCCAATCAAACATTTTTCTCCGTCATGTTTTGTTAG
Source organism: Papilio aristodemus (assembly GCA_016277805.2). Taxonomy (NCBI): domain Eukaryota; kingdom Metazoa; phylum Arthropoda; class Insecta; order Lepidoptera; family Papilionidae; genus Papilio; species Papilio aristodemus. Next base: position 2,387,896 of record JAABKM020000006.1, on the reverse strand, counting down.
CGTTTAACAAAGCTTCACAAGGAAAATCGGTCTGTTTTTCGCGTGGAAATTCGCCTCTGCTAATATTGGGGAAGGTCGTGTACAAATGACCACTAATGGATTACTTTTTTTCTAATAATAACTAACAGTTCAATTTATTCCGACTAATTTTCACAAAAACTATTGGGTGGATTGATAGTTACCAGAATGATTTGATATTTCTTTTAGTAAACTATGAAGAACGTTATTTGTGTCACTGAACATTTTGTTATTTCACGTTTTATATAAATTATTTCGTAGGTGGACAATTTTATTTAAAATCTGTGAAACTGAGTCACATAATGCTCTTTTTTTTTGAAAATTTTTGAAGAATAATTTTGTCGTATTTTCCGAATTTTTTTTAACATTCTCTTAGTCTTACACGCAAAAAAAAATCGACAGTTACATTTACTTTTGATACATTTTAATATGTAATAATCAATATTGATACTGAAATTTACAATAGAAATATCATATTAAAACATGAAAATTTTAATGTCACGAAAAATTGATTGTAAAGAAAATGCTGTAATATTTCTTAGAACAGTAATAACTTACTTTCAGCCGTTTGAAATAGTTTATGTAAGTGCTTAGTGACTTTATTGTAGAGCCATAAAAGTAGCGATATGAATGCTTCTTTATCGCGTGCTATAACTTGATGTAATCGCCCGTCGCCTTGACCGAATTACCATTCCGCTGCCATTGTTGTAACCTTCAACACAATAACCATAACTTGACCACTTTCATTAGTTTGTGTATGGCCATTAAATTATGGACATTGATACGATAATATATGAGCAAATAAATTTCTTTTCATTAGAAAAGACAAAGAAAATCAGAATCTCATGATTTTAGCACAACTTATATTTTTAACACAACAACGACTAATTAATTGGTATTATTATAACCATAAAATAATACACTGTTTCTTTTTCTCGTATAACACGAAAACTACTCAACTAAATATTTTGATATCATAAAAGAAAGATAAATACTTATGAAAATATTAATATGCTCGAACTCTGCGTATAACATCTAAGACATTAATTAATTTCTAATACAGAGTACACTCACCGATGGATTCCTAACTTTATTAAATTTCCGACAAGTCTTCAACAACCTTGGGCAAAATTACGTAACTGCATTACCATAAACGTTATCATTACGGCCCCGGAAAATTATCTCGTCAGCTTCTCTCTTACCTTACGAGATATATTGGGTGTAAATTTACATATAACCTGTGATTTTATAAGATTTTTTTTATTATAAATTAAAGGCAAAGTTAAAAATTACACCTTATTTATACAGTGCATATTTTAGAAAAATGAAAAACCTGTAGCAAAAAGTTAATAAACACCTGCCCTAAGCAAAAACCAAACAGACAGGTTTATAAATATGTTTGAAAAGGGTATGAAAACATAAAAAATATAAAAATAAAAATGTTTTATTCGCGCAGAAAACAATTATTTACGGACCCTTTTTTCAAGCGGGCACGCTACACATACGTAGCCGAGGACTGCCTGATACCCTCTCTGAACAATAGCTTTTGACCTTAGCTTCCTACCTCACACCGTTTTGTTCTGCCCCTATTCTTTACTCTTTGTTAATCCGTTAATCAAAAATAATCCTTGCTGCTTTTAAATTCGCCACCGATCATAAATTAAATTAAATTACACTCTTGCAAAGACGTTTTCATATTTATATTGGTTACAGTAAGACTTACTACAAGCTTATAATTTAAATTAAAAAGTTTACCATAAGCCGAGAAAGGTTCTATAACAAGTGAATTCGAACACATTATATAGGTAAGTAAAGAGCTAGAAGCCGTAAAAAGCGACAAGTGAGCGTACTTGCGGTCGTTCTTTGACCGCCGGTGCGGGCGCGGCGGCCGACACTTTTCCGCACTTAGCCTGTAAAACTTATGCCAGTCGGAATGCGAACTAAGTGACCGCAATTTCTTACAGTGAAAACTGGCACAGAAATTTACGCCTAAAATAAATAGCTCTCGTCATGTTTATGTTAGTTAAATTTTTAAATGACTAAAAAAAACTACACCCAATGTCTTTGTGGTTGACCTGATACTTTTTTCTTTATGAAATAATCATAATACTAAAAACTTTTAATTTAAAACCGAGGAAATAAAAGTAAACTAGAAAATCTCTTAAAAAAGAATATTGAAATTTCATCTAAATCACAAGTAAAAATCCTTAGACAACGTTTGGAGGACAATTTAAAAATTAATTAAAATCCGATGGAATCTTGTTATCGCTAAACATTTTCATAACAAAACTCTACACTAATTTTGGCGAAAATACCGGTGATTTTAATTAAACATTACGTGTAAAAGGACTTTAATTAAAATGTTAATAGGTTTACTATAACGGCGTAGGCGCGTAAGTGCCGAAATGAGAGCAATTACGATACTATCGGAATATTAACTACGCGCTCGACCAATCTCTTTACTTTTGTAACAACTTCAATCTAATTTAGCTGACATTTCACGATTATAATATTTCCACGTTACATTAAAAGTTCTATATATTGCAATGTCTTAGCTTCAAACAGTACGGAAAGCGATACCTTGTAGAGATGTGCTAAATTGATTGTATTATTTAGTCACTTATTTTATCTCACTGAAAATCCTTTTGACACGCGTCGACTTATCGTGTACGTTTAGACGCACATGAATAAAAATTTACTAAGTCTCCAAATACAGCAACTCTGGATTAAATACGAATGGGACAAAGAAAAGCTACAATTGTAAAAAAAAGTTGAATATAAAATGGAGAGTATTATATTTCTATGTGAAGTTTAAGTTCCTTGCTAGATCCACCTGGCACAAGACCTTATATATAACCTAGAGACAGAATATAACCTCAAAAATTAATAAAAAATAAATAAAACTTAATTAATAGAAGATAGAATAGGAAATTAAAATACCAAGTAATAGTCAAGAGGGATTTCGTATTATTTCCCGAGGGAAGCATCAGATCTTAGGTACGTAAGGAAATTGGGCATCAATACTATATGGAAGGACCGCAGAGAATATGTAACAAAATTAAACAAACTATATATGGAGTACAGATACATACCTACAATTGTGTAAGAATTATTTTGTTTTATCAAACCTTTTGTTTTGATCTTTAATATTTGTAATATAGCACTCTACAATATACAGGGTGAACCACGATGACATAAGGAGGCGAAATACCTCAAATATTATGATACATCAATAAGGCATCTCCGTAGAACGCAATGTTTAAGAGAAATGAGTTTGGAGGACAAAATTAGTATCACAAATATTTCTTTAACATTTTTTTAAAAAAAATTTGAAATCCTAATTTCTAAATATCTGTGATGCAAGTTCTTTTTACAATGATAAAATATATGGCACATGTACGCATACAGTGTCTATATTCAATATTCTTTGGCGGAGTGGGCCAAGGGTCTATAAATCCACTTCACGCCTCTGTTATGAATGAATAGAATACAAAAGAAATTTTATTCTTTTGTTAAAAGTCTATATTCTTTTGGTTTTCTTTCAAGGCTTTTTTAAGAGACTGTACCAACATTCATTCATTTAAGAATTTAAGTTTAGAAATTTAAATTAATGCGTGAGTGTTAGTGTTATTAAAATAGGTAGGCTTGGCAAAAATACTTAACGTCATGGCAGAGTTCGCTGCCCTTATACTCTGCCTGTTGAGACTAGTTCAATATTAATAAAAATAATCTATGCAATCGCCTACTTTTGCAAACTGAACGATATTAACAATTTTTAATCTGTGACCTTATGTAAGCATCGAAATTGTATGAACATTCACGTATTTAACACTACTAATTTATCTCTTAAATTAGTTATTAGTTTCATATTATTATTAAATGTATTGAAAGCAAGCAAAGCAAACATATTATTATAAAAGGGAGAATAATACATAACAAAAATGTGACTCGAAGTTTGGACAAACGGAACTTTCAGCAAAGTATCAACTTAGACATATATAATTATAAGTATTAATTTCAATAATTACTAAAAGCCTTGTTAAACAGGATGAAGAGAGGAATGAGCTTTACTTAATTACGTAATATTCCATTAACGAACATGAAATACATTATCGTGGTAATTACGAATTAATTATTAATTTAATAACATTTTCTATTCAAGGTATGCATAGTATTGGTATATACAAAAGTAATTAACAGCCATGTGTATCACGAAAGCCTTCATATAATTAGTTTATTTAACATTTTTGACACATATACTATGAAATTATAGCACTCATTGTAATAACTTTTTGATCCTTTAAAAGTGCATGCTTACAATATACGATAATTTTTTTAACAATGTTTGCCTCCAATATACGTACAGTACACGATGAATCAATATTGCAATTACAAAATGCGTTGGGTCGGACGACTATCAAATTGAAGTCGTTACCACTAGGATAAATCTATAGATGCTTAAAAAAATTCAATTTCATTTTGAAATTTTCAAATAAATTCTGTAAAATTTATGTAATCATTTCAAAAGTTACGACTAACAAATAAATGAGTTCACAAACAGTAATAAGCAAACATTACGTTGTAGCGAGCGTACGGTTAACTTTATAACTTAGTTAAGCAGAACTAAGTTGATGCTTGATGCACTGCGTGCTGTATTATAAGTTATGTATGCGGAGTAATATACTGGTAATAATGTTTTAAGTACATATTTGTATAATTACAACGTGTGTTGAAACGATACAATAATAAATTTAAAACAGTAATCGAAATGTTTCAATTATACCAATTTGTCCAAGTTCAAAATATTACCCAAACGAAACCTCTATAATGTCCCCGCTGTCGAAATTCTATGAACAGAAATAGGATATTCGCAAAATTTTAACTTGAAAAGTTCGACGTTTGCTTGGTTTCTGTTTGCTTAACATTTCGTAGACGTTTACGGCCGGTAGTTATTATTAGTTGATTAGGTAATTCTGTATAACAGCCAGCTTAATAAATCCCCAGCATGTAGGAGAAGCTATACATTACAAATTTAGCAAGTTATAAATTGAATGAACTAAAGAACAGACGATAAATTTATTTAATTTACTAATTATTTGAACCTTTTATGTGATAAAAAAAATAAAATTACTGGTAGACTGTACTGTAGCTTGTTAAAATTTTCAATCTTTGAAAAATACTTTTTTATTGATACATGCAAGTTCAAATCAATATATTTTGAACTTGTAGCGGGTGAGATATTTAGCAAAACTTTAGGAATTAATACCATCTATGTGTATATTAATATTAAATGTAAAATATTTAATATAAGTTACTAAAATAATTTTTCTTTATTTTCCTTAATAGACATTTACTTTAACTTTTTTAATATTACTTGTTTTATGTATAATTAAAGGTTTGTCATAATTTTTAACAGACTAATTATTTGTAATATCGTTTTTGATTTATAACGTACACAGTAATGAATTGAAATAATTTCTTATTAGCAAGTCATACCCTTGATTTCCCATGATATTGAAAGACGGAAATCTAACGAAGCTACGTCAATGTGCTGGTCGTCTAGAGACTAGCATCTCTAAGTCTTTAGCGGCACGTTTTGATAAATAAATAATTCCACCGGTCTCCTTTTGACAGCTTTTGAAAAGAAATCTAACTAATTTAGAGGGTACACTTCTAAGTTTCTTCCTATATTGCAGGATGAGATGAAATTAGAGAGACAAATAAAACTTCGTCACGTTTTATTCTAACAAGCATTTGCCGAATTTATAAAAGAAAATTAAAAAATGCAATATAGTGATATTTAAACTTTAATATAAACTATGAACACCAGTCTAGCGTAACAATCTATTTTAATTTCATTAAAACATGAACATAAACTGCCATTTCGTTCAAGATTTGGCAAACACTACAAAGCAATCTCTTAAAAAAGACAAAGATTTAGAATTTTTATAAGAGATAGCTTTTCAGCATTTATATAATGATTCAAAATTTCTTCTTTTAATGTTTCAAAGTAGTAAATACTGTAACAAAATATATACACATATTTAAAATAGGTTTAAAATTATACTAAATATTAGACGGCAAACTCACCCATGTCACTCTTGAAACCTAATAAGCTCGGATAAAGCTTTGTATGTTATACTTAATTTGTCACTCCTTTAAATAAGACAAGATAGTAAAAAGATATTTGCTTGGTCTTCGCTAAAAAAGAAAAAAGTATAACACAAAACTGTAATAGCAAAAGAATGTACAAAAAAATCTATAAGCTAAGGTTACCACTTTAATAAGCCACGTCCGAGGGAACGCTGAAACACAATTCTCCACTCAAACTCTCACATACTATGTGACCGCAATTTATTACTGTAAAAATTAGGACGACCATCTGACCAGAAAATATATACAGTTGAAGCGGCACTCGAGAAAAATATCTGGTTTTGTGACGCCGAGTCAAAATAAAGCCCCATTGTTGTTCGCAATCACGGCAACCTTAATACGGCGAGCGACTGAAGAAATTTATGGGTCCCTTATTTTCTACAGGAATTACAATCCCTTTTATGGTCACGGGATTACATGAGTCGTTCTACATTTTTTATATCGTTTGACACTGTCGCGACAGTCTTACGGATCGATCTTTTTTATAGAGTAATGCGTTCCTAGATTAGTTTATAGAAATTTTTGGTTCATGTTTTTCTGTATTATTTGGAACTCTATTGGAAACAGATAAAAGCGATATTCGGTTGTCACAATGAAATTTATTTTAAGTACCAAACATATTGTAGTAAAATGACTATCTTGTTTTCACATTTTTTTTTCAACACGTAAAGGTAAGGTGCAAAAAGAAAATATAATTTTTGCTACAATATTTTTCGAAACCTTAAACATTATTGAAAACGGAAAAGTTACTGAGAACTGTGATTTCTGTGGCATAGAAATAAACGTGGCAAAAGAGTCAAAGCAAGAACTAGTTCATGTATTTATTATGTAGAAAGAAATTTATTTTCTGAATGTAAACATGTTTTCGTTTAGAAGTAGTTGAATGTGCAATGGAGTCAACAACAACAATGTATGTGCTAAAAGGAAACTTATTATGTAATTCAACTGGGATTTTAAGTTCTATATTTGAACTGATATTAAATTATTACAGAATTATTAAAAAAAAATTGTAGAACTTGCTGACTTAAAAGACTTTATAGGTACTCTTTTTTTGCTATCTTTCAATCAAACTAATAAAGGATTTTATTACTAATGACTTTCCTTTAAACGACTTTTCCTAGCAAATTCTTTTTCATATTTCTCTGAGCAAAATGTACGGAGAGTCGTATCTAATAACGGGTGGACAAGTTTTACTTTTGCTCGAGAATTAATTATGAACAGTGCTTAGTTCTTTGAGCTAAATAACTACGAAATTACTGGTAAATTTAGTTCATAATTTCTACTTTAATATCACTAGACTGCTTATGAATGAGATACAAAAGAACTTCAGTTAGTGTTAATAATTTTGTTTTTCTTAACACAGACGAGACCTTTATGAAACCAAGCTTTGCTCGTTTTTTTAAGTTTCTCTAAAAACTTTTTTGTGTTTCAAAAATTTTGACTCTAAAATGGCCCATATTTTTATTCGTATAAAAAGTTTATAAGCCAAAGGTATAAAATATATAAAATACAAAATAACCGTATAAATTTTATCAGAGCTTAAATCTCTTTGCTAACGTACCACGATGAATACAGGAATTAGTAATGAACAAACATGTATCTAACATGCGGCTGGTGAACTGCGCCGGTTTGAAGCTGAACGAATTTAATATACTATGTAATGTACAAGGTGCACTTTAATATCAGAGTGCAAGTAATACTGTAAATAACTTTAGTTTTTAAAATTGGAATATTTCAAGTTTTAGACTACTGAAGCGTAATAAAATTGTAAAAAATTTAACTCGATTTTGCAATATATTTACAGTAAAAAGTTTAAGCATCATATTACGTAAAAGACAGAAAACGTTTTGTCATTGCAACATGTATCTTAAAAGCCATTAACATATTTTTTTTAAATCATATTCTTTATTAATTATAAAAATTAATACCGTACAATTTTCAGTGATAAGGAATTTTATAATATACAAGCTTACAACTATCGGAAAACTGTGCGGTTTTAATATTTACATAGTTACAACGTTGTTATCAAAAGTAATATATATTCGTTTTCATCGACAACGTTGATTTTTACTTTAAATATTTTCGTAATCATATTTGTCCATTATTAACGCGTCACGAGTTTCTAAGTATTCAAAATTTTAAGTTCATAGAAAATGTAAGTTTTAGCAAAAAGTATTTTATTTAACAAAAACTCGAGATTAAGTACAGAAAATAAAAATAAGTTGTCAGCGAAATAACAATTATCAAACGCGCTTGCAGTCCGCGACTAGTACATAGCTGGTAACCATTTCGAGCGCCTTGCTTCCATAACAGTTAACTCTAATTAACACATTTGCTTCATTACCTACTATAGTTACACACTTTATAACGCTTTGCTAATGCTGTGAATATGAGCTGTGAAATCAGCTACCCCCAAATTGCCACTTCAGTATTTTTAAAATATTTTTAAGAGCAACAATGTCTTGTCTTTACGTTTGTGCTACAAAATTGAAAGTAATATGACTGTACATACATCATCAAAAGAGTTAAAATTTACATAATTTTACTGCTAACTTACAAGTGATGTACACTTTTGGCTAATGTATGTGTAAAAAAAAATAATGCACAAAAAATATCAGAGATTTAATTTCAGCAATGCTAAATATATATACATGCTATAAGTTTCAGTGTTATGTTATTTATGAAAAAAATTTATAATTCAAAAAAGCGCAATATAGTCAAGTACTAAATACGTGCTTTTAAAAACAACATTTTCTATTAGAGCTCAACAAATTAATAATGGGCTAAACAAACAAGAGGCTGCAGCCTCGCGTTAACTTCATAACTGATTAAAATGGATCTAACTTAATCCCCTGAGCACAACACTAATACTATTAAGTTATTTTAGTGGATCTATGTTATTTATTTTAAAAACAAAATTATAAATTTCATAAAGCCTTTCTAAAATATTAAAAGATTGTTTTAAATGTTGTAATTTGTAAGAAACTACTGTATTTAAAAATCGTAAGGCTCGCATTGTTATTTGTTACTAAATGGCGTTGTCAATGTTAAAATATGTAAATGATATATAAGAATAAACATAAGTAAGATCTACTTATGATTAATTTACCCTGAAATTTTAAAACAGAGGAAATCCATTTTTAAGAAAAACCCTGTTGCATGCATGTCATTGAAACTACTAGTTTATTAAAAAAATACGCTTTATCTAATAATTTTTTCTTCAAATTTTATAGTTTATGTATTTTCTAGTTATCAAAGTTTCGAAAAAAATTGATGGTAAATAATTGTAACACAAAATTAGATAAAATTAATTGTTCAATAAATTTTAATCGTGTAGCACAACCGACAGCGAGCTTCAATTACATGACTTCAGCCCGCTCCGTATTTATACTGGCGATTAATTAAAACAAGAGATCAAAGTAAGATAAACAGCATCATTTATTTTTGTCGAAATTTAAATGATACCAGAAATTATAACTTGGTGTTTGGTAGAAATTATATTTTTGGCTTTGCAAAGTTATTATTTTTTTATTTGATTATTGGTATAAAAACAAAGTGGATTTTCATAAATTTGAACCTTATAATGATTATTTTTACAGGGTATGTCATAGTACCTATAAGATATTTTTAGTAAACGTAATAGTTTCTACCATAAGAAAATCCTCAGCGGTACACCAATATAATTAGCAAAACGATAGGACGAACGCACAGATACGAAAGTTAGTTAAAAATTTTGTATCATTTATACTTCAGCAGCTACAATACTATACGTAGCAGTCGTAGCATTCGTAGCATAGACTTCATTTAATTAGAACTTTTAAAAAAAGGATGAAAGAGTCTTGAAAAAAAACTCTTTCATCCTTTTTAATAAAGAAAAATGACAAAGGCTGTGAGTACAGCCTTTGTCAGACTATGATATAATAATATAATAAGAGATAAATAAACGAAACAATTTATTACAGTGATTGTATAATTACTGTTATAAATTATCTATTTATTTAATACTTACAGGAAGCTATTAGGTTAGACAGCTGTTTTTTTTTTGAACTGAAAAAAATTCTGTATATTTTTTTGCATCAGATGATATACTCAGTTTCAAAATTATATACAAAAAGCTTCGAAGGGTGTCACCTGAGTGTACAAGGCCGCGACCTGCAAACATTACACGAACAAAGTAGCCACTACACTCGCGCCCTGCTTTCTTTTCATAGCATTCATAAAAGAAATGACTAGCGTCGGCTTTGTAAACGAACCTTTTTTCAAAGTTAAATGCCGATAAAATATAACAAAAACATTTTTTTTATTTAACAGGTTAGTCAATTCACGCACATTATTGAATGATTTTTTTTATCTCTTTTAATAGAGACACCCAATAAGATCAATCGACTAATTCTATGAAACCACTTCAAAGCACTAAATTCATTAAAATATTTAGAGAAATTGAAACAAAAGCAGACGCTATAGTGAAAAGAATAAAGCATTAAAAACTTGATTCATTCAGAAAACAATTAGCTATGAAGTTTTTGAAGGCGTGTGAGTAGCGGAAAGCTATGTCTGTCGCGACGGAACAATAGCCCGGCTAACCACTTCACGCTGTTTTGTTCAACCTCCATTCTTTTGACAAATATTATAACGTTTTGTATCTTATGTAATCTTTTAAATAAAATATAAAACGAAATATAATAGTCGATAATGGTTGTGACAAGTTTAGTTCGAAAAGTATTGTATATTGTATTTATATCAACGCCACAACAAAAGTTGGAATTAACGAGCTGGACGCATAAAAATATACTTAGTCTGTATCCTTTCTATGTAACAATATCTAGCGAGTGAAGCGGTTTGAATCTCATTTTATTGTGCGAAGGGCAAAGAATTGGGTCACATTGTCGACTGCAATATTTCTGACAGATGAAAAACTTTAAGAATATGACTAAATTTGTAAATATTAGTATATTAAGTACGTTCTTAATACTATTTTAGTGTTCCGTCTCATCGCCACATCAATTAAGTTCACGGTCAAGCAACGACTATTATGTCATAAAAAATAATCAAGTATTTTTTCCTTTCAAACTGTGGCATCTGGGTATTCTTGATGATTATGAATGTCATTTCTATTTCGTTTTGGAATACATAGTAGTATATTCGTTTAGGCTTTTAAATATAAAATGAATAAAAATAGAATGTCGATGTTTCATCCGGACTAAGTATTCTTGGGGAGTGACATTATCTTATCTCAAATGCAAAGTCGGAGGTCCTAACTGGATAGGGACAAGAAACTGATTCTACAAACCTGTATCTCCTTTACATAAAAGCCTACTGTCATTAATGCGATACCTTATGTTTAAATCACGATATAAAATACACATTTAGATGCAATGTATGACTCGTCCTTAGTTTATCGGTAAAAGTGCCGAGCTCTTACGCGGCATGCTCAATAAGAATTTGTGTTAAGAAAAACCGTGTCACTATTATTGTCGATAGCTCTAAAATAGGTAATAGACTAAAATTTGTTACTTGTTGTTATCTACGTCACCAGGAAGTGAAATATAATCCTGTTACCGAATCATTTCCATTAAAATGTCTTATATTTTATAATAATGAATTTGTAAAATTAAATTCTATTCAAAATTAAAACATTATACGTTAAATACATTATCACTTAAGTGCCTAAATGATATATTTGAAATTTGTAATTTCCACGAAGTGTAGTTCTCGATGGAAAATTCAACGTTAAGGTCTAATGATTGCTCTTAATTTACTTGATATTTTACTGCTTTTGTAATTTAAATTCGATGAATGGTATATCAAATTAGCAGTTGATATATTTCTAGAAACACTACCTGTGTTTCTAGAAATATCAAAAAATCAACTCACATTCAATGGCTCATAAATATTCTAATCATAAATATTTTATATCTAAATAAAGGTTCCTACAATATTTCAGTATGGTATTAATATATTGTCAGCATTATGCATAAATTGCCGGCATAAATCTTTTTGTTGTCTTTTTATACTAATACAATAATCATCTTACGTTATATTTCTTGGGAAAGGCTTTTTATATTGCCTTTTGTGTGGTGAAATTGCTCAAGACCCTTTGATGGATATTGACTATTAACCTATATATGTATAAGTACCTACATATACACGATACATGTGAAGTCAAATTACGTGCAGTTAGTGGTCTAAACATTAATATGAGAATTTAAATTTTTGTATCTTCATAGATTTAAATTCTAATTTCAGACTTTTAAAAAATAACTTTAGTATTTTCTTATCAAATTCGGACTTTTACATTTCAAATTCAGCCTCTTCAATGTCAGTTTCTGTTGTTATCGGTGTTTGAATTTTTGAAGTTTGAAGTTGAAGAATTCACAAACGTTTATGTAAATTAAACATAAAGGTAGCAATCAACGCGAGCTTTTCAAAGTGTTAATGAAATCTTAAATGTATTAAGATAGCGGGTTTGTCTTAGTATATTGATGTATTGAGGTAAGATTCAATTGCAATGAATATTATATTTTTTTTTTGTGTTAGCTATGTAGTTTTTATTCGCAACATTTTATGTGAAAACGTAGCTTTTAAAGTTTGAGCAATAATCCACAATTTTCTTTAACTTGACATCTTGCGCGTTTATATTTATAACCGAGATTAATTAAAACAGATTATCAGAAAGCAAAACAGGGCGGAAGATTTATGAGGCAAAGATAATGTAAGTTGTTGTAGGGAAACTCTTTACTTAAGAATATTTGAGATCTTTTCATTTTATCACTGATTACGCGAATATAGATCCCTTAAAAGAGCAATTAAAGACATTTTAGATTTTCTTTGATAAATTTTACGAGCGTAACTTAGAGGATTTTGAACCAGAATAAGAGATCAACAAAAAGTTTGCTGTTGCTATAAATTTGAAAGAAATTTTTCTCTGTAGAGTAAATCAATAAAAAGTTAGAATTTATTCCATTTTAATTACCATGTAGACAAACAATTAAACGTTAAATCATTATTAACCTGTATATCTATCATATACAATTTTAAAAGGCCATGTTTTCGAAATCAAAAAGCTAAGTAGTGTTAAATATTTAACTAAAATTCCTGGCGTACATTACCAGTATTATTTTAACAATGATATTTATTTCCAATACCTAACTTTAATTAAATTATTTAGTACTCATTCGCACATGGAATAGGCTGAGTAAAAAATGTGTGTGAGTGGATTGGAAACCACTATTCTTAGTTCCAACGCTTTCCATTCAATTGCGAAATCATGATTATTTAATGGAATAAGAATTGTAAAAACACTTTGATTCTGGTTGTGTTTGTCTAGATCTCCTGAGACGTACATTTGGTGAGGATTAACAACGTTTTTGTTTCGTTACCCACTAACGTCGAGTCTGCAATAGGTTTAATGTCTTGAATAAGTAAGCAGGCAGAGCGTAATGTTAAGACGCATTAGTTAAGAAAACTTAGGATTAAATGAAACTGTAAATTAAAATTAAAATACAATATCCAGTGATAATATAAAAATGATCAATGAAAAACACACTTTTATACCTGGCAATTATATACATAATTTTTTTGGTAAGTGAATAATGGATTCAATTTTCACGATGAAAGCTGGTTAAGGTTTTATATAAGTTTTTTTTTTCAGTTCATTAAAAGTAAACTATAAAAGTATAAGTATAAGTACGAAATGTTTATTATAAACCCAATAAGAATAACTATTTCCATATTAAAGTTTCATATTCTAATCCGAACTACACTTTCATGTCTGTATTTATAATAGACTTAAATTATAGATTTACTTTAAATGGCCAGCTTTATCTCACTTTATGCAGGATTGGTTAAACTTCAGACCGATAATTGCCGGATGGAAAGGTATAGATTGGATAAACCTACGCAATGTCAGACCTGTATTTAATGCCTTTAATGATTATTTGAAACTACGTAAAAAAGACATTATAACTATAAGTGAATTAGTTTAAATATTTATAATCCTAAAAGTCTGTTGAAAAAACAAAGACTGAACGAAAAAGAGACACTTTTAGGATTGTTCGTGGCGATGAATTATGTCAGAAGCGACATGTCATATTTTTATTATTGCATCTCGACACACGTTAAAGTGATTAACACGTGTACTCACTCGTTGTTTGACAGGCTTGCAATTAGTTATGTATGAGCTGTGGCCTGCAGCGCCCGCCGGGGAAACTTTGTAAATGATTGAAACACACGAACTTAATCCTTACATCGTATAGTGTACAAATTGTAAAACATTTTGAATGTACAAAACATTGAACTCTAAATCTCTTTAACAAACATATGAAATCAATGAATATGAAAAAGACACTGCGAAATCAGAAATTATTTTTATATCTAGTAAATCGCTCCAGCTTCGCTCGGATGGTTATATATTAGAAAAGTGGTCAACATTTTTTATGGCAGTTTATAGTTTTTTTACTTTCTACTTTCACAATATTAAATTTATCTAAACACGTATAGTAAATATTTACCCGTGATTCATCTACTGCGTCTTCTAAATATACATTTTTGTATACATTCACCCTAATATTATACATTCAAGTATCTAAATTTAATGAATGAAAAAAAGAGCGAAGAGCATTAAGTGGGAATAGTTAGCAATAAACCTGAGCCATCAACCAATACAGAGTAAATAGAAAATTTGCACCGATCTAATTTAGATTTCTTCTACTAAATTCGCTTAGATAGTAGCTTTGATTGAGTTAATTATTAGGAACTAATATTGCAGCAATAACAGTTTAATTATTACTCAATTACTTCAAACAATTATAGGCTAACTGATAACAATTTTTTTGCCAAATGACGCGAGACGGATTAGTTAAACATTTGTGTGTTTAATTAAACTAACAGGTTCGTTAAATATTTTAAGATTAAAATAGTTTTCTGTCTCCTTCCGCTTCATCTTCATTCACAGTTTTAATTTCTTAATTCAACAGTGAAAGAACTTTCACCTTATGAAATGCAAGCTCATATATTAGTTGTATTGAATAGTTCTTCTGTGTATCCATCTTCCACATATCTGTCCTAATGTTCTAACTAAAAAATATGAGTGGCACTAGACACAATGATGTATTTGCTGGAAAATGTAAACAAGTATTGTCACCTCACGTGATTTTCTAATTTAGCCACTAGCCTCGGTAACTGTTTTAACCACGGCACGGGGTGTTAACTCTGTTTTAGGGGCTATTTTACGGTGTAAACTTGTTTAACGTCCAACCGCCGCACTGTAACTTCGTTGCTCTGTCCATTTACCATCAACGGTAGTTGCGCGTATTTAAAAAAAAAGATACATCTTTTATATACATTGTACATTCTCGTTTAGTAAACAAATGAACGAAGTATATTCTTCGACACCTGGCAGCTGCCTTTTTGAGAAAAGGTGAGAAAACAATAAGACACGTTCCCGATAATAACTACTAATTTATAAGCGTGTTATTTGTTATTTGATACCCTTAAAATAATTTTAACTTAAACGTGTAAATAAATTGTAATATTCCATCATTTTCGGTGTTAATAATCGGCAGACTTAATACAGTTCAGCATGTAATATTTATAGGAGAGAGGAGGGCTGCAGCCAGGGTACGAGTTATACAATATTGGAACACTAAAGCCGAAGAGAATTTCTAAGATGTCTCTGGAATTCATTAGCATACAAATTGAAACGCTGAACAGTGGCGATTGAAATGCTATTGGGAAGAAATTTTATATAAAATCTAACGATCCGAGAATTTCTTATCACAAATAAAGGAAGTTATTGATTAAAATAAAGGAGTTTTCTTGGCTTTCGAATTCTTATGCGTTTCTTTAATTCGTAAAATTTCAATGCAAATAAAAAAGAAAATTGTATGACATTGTATGACATTTGTTACACTTACCTCTTGTTTGACCACTGCGTCGCCATCATTTGGTTTAACATCTAACTGCTCAGTTTTTACTATTTCCTTTCCATCGACATTCATTTGGTCTGATGACTGTTCTTTAAAATGTTTTCTGGTATGATTGATAACATCCGGTTCATTCGGATTCACATCACAATTTGTATTTTTTGATATATAGTATTCCACTGCTGTGTCATTTTGTGACTTATTATCAGTTTTTATTTTAAAACATGATATCGTTTTTTTATCTTTCTTAACATCCTCTTTACTATGGTTTTCAGAATCATTTGTGCTACTTTCATCTTTTTTACTTTTTATTACCTTCAGTCGCTTCTTTTTTCCATTCCATTTAGTAGTTCCCGACTTGGATCTGTTGCTGTCATCACTGCTACTTACACCGTCTAAGCAAACAGGATTTACTAATATTTTGGTTGATTTTGTTTTCCGTTCAATCTTTCTAAGACTGAGAAGGTTCCCTGTTGAATCCATGAACGACGGTATCGAAGTTAAAGTAATTGGATTTTCTTTCGTATTTGTACAGAATGCCTGTTTTGATTTCGGTAGTAATTGAATCGTCTTCATAACATCGGTAGTGTGATGACGTAATTTACCATTAGTTCCGAGTGGGCCCATAGTGACTGGTGGTCCTCCGTTAAACAGTAGTGCCGTCTCCATAGGTTGACACACACAAGCTAACATTTTCAACTAGTCATTTGGAGATACTTAAATCTATTATCACTTACATTTTGGTGTTATGTATATATTTTACACAATCTTTAATAAATGTTACATGGCTGGAAGTCTAAAGAAAATTCTATTAGGTGTAGGATAGAAATAAGAAATATATCACAATAAATCTTGTCTTGCGTTCCAACAATGACATTAAATTTCATCTCCTCTCCGAGGATTTAAGACACATTGTATCTAGCTGAACGGATATAAGCATCATATTCATTTCCTTATGTAAAACGCTACGTGACATGATCCTTCACGGTAAAATTGCTTTAAACTGAATTAATTAAATATTATATGTTGATAAATAATATAGTTGGCTGTTTACAAATTCTATATATACGTCTAAAGTAGTTCATAATTAAATAAGCACATAAAAACTTAAAAAACTGCGTACATATTTTTTTCTTATTCTTTACTCTTGATGACTGAGAAGCTTTGTTATATTGACAACGCCAATTTAATGTGTTCAGTACCCTAGGATCATTAATTTAATATCATAACTGTATATTACTACCATAGCTCTCTTAGGTGTACATAAATAATTCGTTTATCATTTAGTAATTATGTAAATACATCTGTATTTACATATATTAACGTTAAAACGACTAATATGAATTAAATTATATTGCTAATTAATATTTATTAAGTTCTCTAGATATGAAATAAAATAGTAGTAACATTTACGCTTACACTATGTATCATATCCACGTCAACACATTTAACGTTATGAGAAGATAATCTTTATCCAATATCCTTTAGTTTCCTTGTAACACATTTTTTCAGAAGCGGATTGCCCACCAACTAATGCGGGAGACAGAAAGATAATTTATTTCTTGTCACTGTTTCTTTTATTACAAGATCAACTAACGAAAGCAAATTTTTTTCGTAAAATATAAGTTTACGATAGTATAGAATAAGTTTCATTGATTACGTATGTTTACGTAGGACTTTAGTGCTTTTCTAGTGATCTACTAAGCATAGACTTCGTAGGAATGCCTTTAATAATCATGACGTGCAAAAAATTCCCCCAATTTAAAGTTTTCGGGAAGAGGGAGTTCATATTCTCTTATTATGAAGACGTCCTTACTAATTTAAAATCTTCTCAACAGTTAGTTTCCTGTCGTTCTAATTCGGCTATCCATTTTTAGTATAACCTATTAAATTTGTAAATGATTAACTTTTAAATATAAAAATACCGATTTAAATCATAATATATGTTTATCATAAGAAATGTATAAATATTTAAAACTACAATAAATTAATTTACTAATTTACAGTGACGATAAATTAAACAACTAGGAATTCAATCCCGGTTCCGTAACCGTAAATGATACATTTTATCAAGGCAAACCACGTCCATTTTGTATTCGCTTCACCTGTATTATATCTATTGAACGTAACGAAAACGTATTTACGTCAGTGATGTTTTCCTTAAGGTCTAATAAATTTGACTTTCTTGCTTCAGGGCGGTGTTATTAAATATGTTATAGGAGTTTTTTCAATAAAAGTTTTAAGCGTTTCTTAGTAAAAATATTTTTTTACAGGCTACTAATATGAACGCTGTTTTCAACTGTCGACATTATTCTTCTTTCTTTAATAAGATAGTTAAAGATGTCAATTTTGTATTCAACAGATAAAAACATGAAATTGATATTATCATAATTAATTTATAAAGAAAAGGCATCTTCTGTCAATGTTACGATTGTTTAATAGTTTTTATGACCGAACCTTTTCCTAAGCCCTCTTGTCCCATATCCTTCCTTGATGATGTAAATTTTTCACTTAGTCATTCTCTGCGATATCTAAAGCCTGCTCTGAAGTGATGCTAAAAATATTTACGGCTGACTAGATTATCATATTTAAGGAATAAAAAGAACCATTAAGGCATTGAAACTTTCAATATCTAATAGTAAAATATATCTCCTGTCCTAAATGACGAGACCTAGAATGCGAATTATTCAATTAAACTTGCTAAAATTAGTGGCTATTAGCAGAGGATGCCATAGATAATCATATATAGACTAGTACACTCCTGAACAACAAAACTTATACGTAGATCTGAACATTTAAAAGAAATAAAAGAGGTGTATATTTATTTATTAAGCGCTTAAGACAATGTTTAATGTAGTTGAAATAATTGCCAAATATGTGTTTGGATCATTTCAACTACATATTGGAATTAAATCTTTACACGTCCAATTTGCTATACTGAAAGAATAAAAATCAATGTTACGGGAAATGCTTCTTCAAATCCGATATCGTTACCAATATTGCATCGTTAATGAACGATATAACGACTTTCAACAGAGCAGCGCACATGTGAATGACGGGGAAATGTCTTTGTGAAATATGGAGTGTGGATGCACGAGTAGCTGTCTATCGAACCTTGCCCAATTAGAGCGAGATTTAATCATCAAGCCCGCATTGAAGAGTCACTCGGCGTTCAACCCTACCCACCTTGAAACCGCTCTTAAGAGCAACGCATAAGGCCGTTTCAATTAAAATTTCATTAAATGGTAGGATATATTACAAACATATTACACTTGTCTAACTCAGTTTTTATAATCAAAAATTATAGAACAATTTTTCTCTCACTGTTACTGCAAGCAATAAATTCGATGTAGCATTTCCCGCGACTATTGTCCACGCGTTTTACTATTTACAGTTATGAAGTGGAATGTACTAAACGTCAATCTTCGCGTATAAAATAATTCGAAGATATATAAAACCTCTAAAGATAAAGTCTTTAAATGTTCACAATTGATCTGCCTGGTCAACAAAGAACTCAATTCTTCACAAACATAAAATTATTCAATTGTAAGTATTAATGAGCAAGCATCAATTAATGATCCATCCTTGTGTCTTAATTTATAAGGTCTAAAATATTGAATACCGCAGACTCAAACTAATCAAGTTTGTCCAGAGGTCCCGACGTCAGTTATTATTACTTACGAAAGATAATATGTCTAAAATTGATACTTACTAAATTTATAGGGGACACTCAAGATGTTCAAACGTCTGTATTAAACTTTCTTGAAACTTGAATGAATATCGTCCGTCCTATTTTGCCGGTAGTCAGTGTTACGAAAATAACTGTTGAAATTAGTTTGAATACTAGAATTGGAAGATTTGAGGAAGGCCATTTTGGGGTGGACACGTTACGGATCCCAATTAGTTATGTTATCGCAGTTCAATGCTCCGCTTTATTGTTGGTACTCTATACATTATGAATATATTAGACTAGCCATTTTGCAGGAACTCTTTTGTTAAAGTAATAAAATAAAATGTATCTTTTTAATAAATTAGTGTTAAATATTAATATATAATCCTACATATTTAACAAGTAGTACAATACATAGAATTAAATATTCTTTATGAAATATTAACATTTAAAAATAACTCCATTATAGGATAAACAGTTAAATAAATTAAAATAGCAGATAAGGTTAAATAGGTAGATAAGGTTAAAAGTTATTTTGCAAAAGTGAATTTGATGAATGACTAATCAAGAAACATTCACACCATAGCTAAAAGATCTCTTGAGACTACAACAAACTTTTGAGCCGATCCAAGTCACAAGCACGACTTCTTTGCCCTTTCTAAAAAGTTAGTCTTTATTTTCAAATATGGAATGATAAATATAAAAATAAAAAATATATATTCAGACTCACTGCAATTTACAAGAAATATTAAAGCGAATGGAAAGTAAGAGAAAGTGATTGAAAAATGTTAGAATGCGAAATCAATAATTGACATCATACACATCACACATCTCTACCGAGGGTAAGTTTACTCAAAGTATTTTGTCCATCTTAATCCTTTAGTATAGCAAACAGAAGGGAAATTGTAGAGAATTAAAATTGATTTTGTTTGCTCTCTGTGTATTTTCAATCAATGAAATAACAAAAACCAGAATTCTATAATAACATAAATGAAATACTAAAAAAGAATTCCATAACATTTTTCGAAGCTACAATATAGTTGTAAAGGTAGGGGCCGACAATAGGAACCGGCGGGTAATCAAATCAACACCTTCGTCACGCCGCAAATCGAATATGAATAGAGGTGTTCGTCGGTTTCGCGAGACTCTTTACTTGAGACGCTCGACAACGCAAATATATGAGTCCGGGAGAACTCATCTGACTTTTTATGTAAATTCAATAGAGTGGTGTCATTTTTTTCCGAAGTCGAATGTCACGGAGAATCGGAAATACCTATTTTCGAGAAAAAATTACTACATTCAACTTTTTATATTGACATTTTTAAACCACACACGCCACAGTTCGTAATTTTTAATTCCGAAAGATTCTGTTTTAGAATTCAGGTAACTATTTCTAAAAGTTGTTTCGTTGCCTAATTTTAGTATTCAATCATATCGTATGCAGCATCAAATAAACTTTCCTAACAACCGATACGGAAATTAAAAATATTATGTTCGTAGCAACATTAACAAGTTAGCTTGAGGTAGTTTGTTTTTAAAAAAATAAATAAATAGTATTAAAACTTTGACATTTTATTAGCCTAATTTTATGGAATATAATTGAGTCTCATAAAATATAAAATAAGCAGGCCTTAATAAAAGGCTATGAATAGACGGGAGTAGAGAAAGACGACAGCGAACTCGATGGGTACACAAACTGAGGAGGCAATTACAAAGGAAAATGTAAAGAAATTTATAAAAGATTTTGTCCCGAAGAAAAGTTTTACAATATACATGTATAAAAATTTATGTTTATAATCTCAGGTATTAGGTATACAAGTTGTTTTACCTACTTGCTACTTGTCCCATTTTATTTTAACGAAAATATACACAAGTAATTCTAACAAGTTTAAATTTACTCAGGATATTTCGTATCATCTGAAACCTAAAATTATATCTTTATTTTTTTTATATATTTAATAAATCTAAACAGGTACTTGAGATTATTACCGAGCATGTTTTTTTACTACTAAAATTCATAAAAAATTACTTTCAGTCCATTCAATTTGACCGCACGAAGCAAGTTCAAGGGAATAAAGATTGTTAAATTAAACACATCTCACGCCTATGTTTCACAAAGAGGTAAGTAGAGGTGCAACTAGTGCATCCTCGTTTTGCCGTACTTTTTTGTCGTCCCGTAATATGGTGATAGAAACCTATCACCAAATCAAGTAGAAATTCTAAACTCCGAGCTGATATCGAGTTAAAAAACCTAATATCATTTTTCCCGACACGGGATTCGAATCCGAAATCGTTGCATTACAGCCGTACCGTAATACCACTGCGCCATAGAAGCAATTGTAATTATAAAAAATTGGAACAACCATAACGATATTCAGTATATAAAATGCATTACAATATAGACAACAAGAAAATCGATACGGATGAATGTTTCCGATAGACTTGCAGCGCGGTACGTCAGGACAGACTAGATATTGAACTATAATGATGTCTTATAGAGGGAAACAATCACATTTTCATGATTTACGTAAAACAGATCTGTCGATATTCTTAATAGAACTTTCCGATTTATTTAATATGCAAATTGAAATTGAAAATATAAATCACTTTGCAGACAACGTTCAATTTCAGTATATGCAACGGAATAACGAATAAATTATGGAACTATTTAATATCTAAATATACCTCTACTGAGAATTAAAGCCAAGGTCTGCGGCTAATAGACATGCCTGACAACCGCTAAGCTATATGGTTGTTTTATAATAATCTACCCCATATCACTTTACCCGTCTGCTTTATTAATAAGAAAACTAGAAGTCACTACTACTCAACTACACAACAGCTTATTCAGTACTAAGACGTATTCCCAAGGCATAAGGCACATTATGTGTTTTGAATTATTCGACAGTACCGCGCTCTCGTGTTACTTGTTCGGAGACAAGTGTCTCACACAAGCTGCGAACCCACAAACTAGACTAACTGGAATTTAAAATATTCGTAATATCTGCTTACACCGCGCAAACACACCACTACTGAATTTTTCAAGGCAAAGATTGACTAACGTCGGATTTTATTATACGCGTATTCTAGACATTGAACGTTATTTCTTCCGCTATTTTGAGGGTAGATTGGAAACTGGTACCTTTCTTTTATATAATATTTGAAAAATACAACGAACGTTTTTATATTCTGTAGGGTTCCCAATATTCATGATCTAAATAAATTATTGTCATTATTTAACATAATGAATTAATAATAATTATTATTAAATTTTTCTGCTTATTTTATTAATGTTTGACCTGTGGTCATAAATCGTCATCAATTTCAATTCTGATTCGCTCATAATTTTATCAAAATACTCATTACATTGTATTCTTGGGCCCTCCTCCTTTAAAGCAAGATCAAAAAATAGAACATTACCAAAAAATAATTACAAAAAAATCATATAAGCAGTTAACACTTATAAAATTTTCCTATTCGAAGTAATTCCACATTTAATGTCGAACTGAGTGGTTTATTGTATGTTATTAATTTCCTAGTAATAACTTCTTGGCTATAAGACTATGTTCAAAGCTATTACCATAGTAAACTGGATCAGGCTTAAGAAAGTATTTAATTGGCGGCTAGAGATATATAAATTGCAATCAGCGCTTGAAGGTAAACATTTAAGTACGGATTTCCAATATTGGCTGACTTGTACATTGATATTTATTTATGTCCATTATAATTTTGCCGTAAACTGCACCGTTAATGAACCCGTGAATCAATTAAAATGATTAAAATAATTTTTATACTCATAAATGAATATGTCTTAAAAATAAAAAAAAATGAACAAATAGACATTAACTATGTTATCATTTTTAATATACATAACTTAGCGAAAAGTGAAAAGTGACTATACTACCTCTGACTATTCCTAAATTGTTTAAAAATGCAACGATTTTTTCATTTTTTTTTTGATATAAATATCTTTAATAAGGTTAAGTATATGAAATTAGTGGAAAACTATATAGCTTAGTTGAAAATCAAATTTACTTCACCGGAAGAACAAATTAACTTAAATGTTCGCCTTTTCGAATTTACATAATGATTTTTCTTCTTTCTTCTTCTTCTTTTCTGCTTCTGAAATGTTCCTAACATGCAAAAATATAACTCTACGGTTATGAGTGATTTGATCAATCATTCACCATATCCAAAAGCATATATTAAATATCACCAATATAACAGGTTGTCAAATATCTCCCTTCCGCTTTTTTGCTCTTTATTCAATGCTTTATAAAAAGTGTTACAGTGA